>JAOTOM010005165.1:0-45000 GCA_034440615.1 Ashinkailepas kermadecensis
TAGGTTTTGCAAGCAAGTCTAAGGCAGGTGTACATTTACGTTAAAGGTGTCTTACTTTATAATGTATGTGACTTTAGGTGCTGAAGGCGGTGCTGGGCGGAGCGACTTCCCTCGGATGTCTAGCTTACCTTACTCCTCTGCAAGGGAGTTTGTAGATGAGGTGCAGTAGGGCTGACGATAAAGTTGGTTTGGCCAGAGTGCCGGCATTCGCCTACTCTTGCATGGCATTGCATCGGGCATGCAGTGCGTGTTGGAGCGCGTGTTGAAGTGGGTGTTGGTGGTGATGTCTACAATGCTTCTGATAGTTTGCTCCGAGCAGGTCTTTATACCCCCTTCTCGCGGGGGCGATTGAGTTGTTGTTAAAGACTCCCTCTAACCTCCAAACTAATCGATGCACGAAAGCGAACTGAGTTTCATCGGAAGTCCTGGAGGAGCATGGTCCAAAAATGTTCTCACCTCCTATGCTAAAATATTTTTGAAAATGAAACAAACGTATTTTTTAAACAAAAAGTTGACTTTTAAAACATTTCAGATCTCCAGGACACCAGGCGCCATATTCTTGTGTCCCTCCGCGATTTTTCGAGCCCCGGTACGTTTTTTTTTCGGGGCAGGACGCGATTTTTTAAGGCATCTGGTGCTATGTCCGGGGCTCAAGAGCCATTTTACTGGCTTCAACATTTTCTTTGAAATCCCTCCATAATTTTGGAGATCTCCGGCTTTGTCTTTTTCGGGTCCCGATGCGATTCTTTGGGCCACGCTGTGCTTATTTGGGGCCCTCGGCGCCAATTTTGGAGATCCGGACGGAAATATTTGATGCCCCGTGCCGAATTTTTGGCACTACAGACGGAAATTTTGGGTTCCGAGCGCGATATTTGAGGGAGGATGGGGCTCGCCGGAAGTTCACGGGACGCGTTGTGCTTAGCTGGGGTACCAGCGGGATTTTGGCGGACCCGGTGAAAATTTTCCGGCCGCTGCGCGTGTTTTCTGTGGCCCGCTTCATTTATTTGGAGCCTCCTACGCGAATTCTGAGGACCGCGAATTTTTGTACGAGCAGCGAGATTTTTCGGGACCGCAGCACGGGGTATCTCTCTCTCTCTCTCTCTCTCTCTCTCTCTCTCTTCTCTCTCTCCTCTCTCTCTCTCTCTCTCTCTCTCTCTCTCTCTCTCTCTCTCTCTCTCTCTCTCTCTCTCTCTCTCTCTCTCTCTCTCTCTCTCTCTCTCTCTCTCTCTCTCTCTCTCTCTCTCTCTCTCTCTCTCTCTCTCTCTCTCTCTCTCTCTCTCTCTCTCTCTCTCTCTCTCTCTCTCTCTCTCTCTCTCTCTCTCTCTCTCTCTCTCTCTCTCTCTCTCTCTCTCTCTCTCTCTCTCTCTCTCTCTCTCTCTCTCTCTCTCTCTCTCTCTCTCTCTCTCTCTCTCTCTCTCTCTCTCTCTCTCTCTCTCTCTCTCTCTCTCTCTCTCTCTCTCTCTCTCTCTCTCTCTCTCTCTCTCTCTCTCTCTCTCTCTCTCTCTCTCTCTCTCTCTCTCTCTCTCTCTCTCTCTCTCTCTCTCTCTCTCTCTCTCTAAGAATACCGCGGCGGCGCCTCGGGTCATTTCTAGCTTGACTACTGGTATGAAGTGACTTGGTTTATTCAAGCCCAGTGCATTGGTCATTGATATTGCGTAAACGAGATACTTGTCAAAAGCCACAATCACCTTGCGTAACCTCCGAAAGTGCAACGCCCCACCCTCCGCCTCCCTGCCGCGAGACGTTATGTCACGCCTCTCCTGTTCAGCTCTTGGGAACTTGACAATTCGAACACTCAAAGTTGAATGTTTGCTTCCTTGCAGATTTACACAAAAAGTGAAGTTATTCGCCTTCATATTGAAAAAAAAATCCTGACTCTATATTAACTCGGATGTACTTAATGCAATCCGAGATGAAAAGCGATGCCAGTAGAATTTATGATTTTGATACAATTTTATCGCAGGACGACTTAATTCTAAAAGGGACGCGTAACGGGTGGAGGTGGAAATGTGTGCCGGCCGTAGAAAATCTTGATGTTCAACTCTAGATGTCACGATGACGTACCGACAGGGGACCGGACACCCTCAATCTACATCACAAGACATGCATTCGACAACGGCCACCCCCAGCTGATGGCCACGATCACAACAACGGCCACCTCCAGCTGATGGCCCTGATCACAACGGCCACCTCCAGCTGATGGCCCTGATCACGACAACGGCCACCTCCAGCTGATGGCCTCAATCACGACAACGGCCACCTCCAGGTGATGGCCCCGATCACAGCAACAGCCACCTCCAGCTGATGGCCCGATCACAACAACGGCCACCTCCAGCTGATGGCCCTGATCACGACAACGGACACCTCCAGCTGACGGCCCTGATCACAACGGCCACCTCCAGCTGATGGCCACGATCACAACAACGGCCACCTCCAGCTGATGGCTCTGATCACGACAACGGACACCTCCAGCTGACGGCCCTGATCACAACGGCCACCTCCAGCTGATGGCCCTGATCACGACAACGGCCACCTCCAGCTGATGGCCTCAATCACGACAACGGCGAATCCTCCGGTGCAGGTTTCGAGCAGATGTGACAGCACAAAATGCATGTGACAGGTGCACGTGCACTGGTGACGCCGTTATCAACCTGTGCGCAGCAGACCTTTCACTCACGGGGGAGCGTGAGAACCGTCCCAGGCACTGAGGTGGCGGCCGGTTTGCAGCGCGCCTTTTTACATTTGGTCGCAGATTTGGCGGGCTCGGTCACTGCAGAAGCCGCAGACTTTGTCCGTCATGCGGTCCGCTCTGACAGAGAGCAGATGACAGGGCTGGAGTTTTCTATGTTTCTGGTGGACCTAGGCCCCAACAATTGCTTCCTCTCTAAACATGGGACCCTATGGGACCCCACCAACCAACCAACCAACCAAGCCATCTCTTAACATGGGACCCCACCAACCAAATTGGCAGCACTCGTTGCTTCTATGCATTAGCTTGCTTCTACTAGGCATGCTAAGGCAATTTGTGAAGTTCTGGATGACTGCTGGCAGTCTCTTCGCGCTCGTTCTGCTGCAAGCCTGTGTAATGAGGGCTAGTTCGTGGCGCAAGCGTTCAGCAGCGTTCTGTGTCACGTTTTGCACGTCGCACCTCGACACAGTTCATCTGAAGCCCTCAACTAACGCTCAGCAGTGTTCTGTGCCATGCTCTGCCATGGTATCTCGGCACAGTGCGCCTCAAGCCCTCCTTTGACCCACCTCAAGCTGGTGCATGTGCGACTTTCAGCCAAAATTGAACTGGTAGTTTTCTGATTTAGAGATATGCACATTTTGTATCCCACTTTACCTGTGTGATGATCAACGGTAGCAGGTCATGCGGGTCCTGATCAACCGTCTCTCCACAACCGTGTGATTACTGTTTCTGAAGCCATGATCGAGTCGGTGACCACACTTTTCTCGAACGACACCACCACCGCCCCTGACCTGATCCAGTTCGGATGAGAATTATGATGATGATGATGATGATGGATTCTGATTGCTGCCTTCCCTGGTGAGTTTATTTCCCAGCATGTTGTGCATATACATACACCACACCACACCACACCATGGCTTGCACTAGACAGAATGTAAAATACTTGGAGCAAATGTACGTGGCAGGTGCCGTTACCCATCCCATTGCCACATCCCATTCTCCCTCCTGTTTGCGGGCTGTGCTCCCCGGTTCTGTTCCTCGGTCCCGTCCCTTGCGTGTACACGTTCAACAATTTCGCTATCTCGGTTACAGAGCAATCTTTAGTGAATAACTACTGGGTGGGCAAATCGATATAAAGGGCATCTGTCGAAGGAAAAGGGCACATTTATCAATAATAATGAGACAATGTGGTAGGAAACCTGTTGTTTAAACCTGAATGGATAGCTTTGGTAGAAAAAGGTAGGAAAAGTTGGATATTGATGGGAATTTGAAGATAATGAGAAGAGAGTTGGATATTGGTGGGAATTTAGCGCATTGTATAGAACAAGCATATGTCAGAAGATTGGAGAGGCGGTTTTGATGTCATTAATTGATGTATTGGACTGATACCTATGGTGGACTCCAATATTTGTAGTTACCATAATGATACGTAGCTGTTTACTGAGGTCCCCTGTTCTGCATATCAATATCACTGACATAAGGATTATGATGGGATGCAATACGCCCAACCTGAATTAAAAACACAACAGGGGCACATAGAGAAATGATGTCTTGTGATATAGCGCCACAAAGCTTCCATACGAAACCCCATTCAAGCTTTTCCAGGATGTGCCCTGCAGAACAAACATCAGCAGGAGCTGAACGAAGATTGTTGGAAGAGGCGATGCCGGTACTGTGATGTCCATTTCTCCATGGCTTGGACGCAAGAGTTATTTTTTGGAGGCCAAATCATACATGATTAAGATGGATTGCCTATGATTATTCACTAATTCCCGTCAATCTCATTTTGATTGTCGTAATGCGGAATTCGTGATAATTTATGCTGTACTTTCAACTGTTGCAATGCAATTAATGGCTCTGCATATGACCAGTCGTCTAAATGAATAAAACATACACTTTCCCTCCAGGTGGCAGAATAATTACTCTGACAAAAGTGAAAATATGAATAATAATAGCAAGCATGTTCTTGACGAGACGAGGAAATGACACTTGTTCAAGTTATCATATTAGGCACCTGCCTACCTACGTGTATGTGTGGTTGAGCTTTTCCAGCCTGCCACCGTGTTGGTGATGTCGGCTTTTCCTTTGGGTAGTCGTTTTATGTTATGCTATTTTTTCCTTCTTTTTGTTTTTGTTTTCCTAAAGCAAGTCGGCTCATCTACGTCCGATTGCACCGCCAGGTAACCATTTATTTATAATTGGAAAACTCTAATCAGAAAAGTAATCCAGAGGAAGGAAAAGTTCATGATTACGTTACGATCCACGATTTGTTGAATTCTATCAATGACTTGATGTGGGCAGTCGTGGGTGTTGCTAATTGACTGAAGGACGAATTTGGAAACTGCGCAAATTACTACGTCTCTAGCTTTACGCCTCATGAGAATGGAGATAGCGGCCAGAATGGCCATTGCTTCAGCGGAGTAGATGGAGAAGTTATCCGATATACGCTTCGAAAGCCTAAGGCCTGGTCCAGTGATGCCAATGCCTATCTTAACCTCGTGTTTCGATCCATCCGTGAATAGGGATGTTTTGTGATTGTTGTCATTGGAGAACTTGTGCAAAATGTCAAGAATTTGTGTCGATGTGATAGTCGATTTATTCCGAGAACAAGCATGATCTTTGATTGACTGAGTGTCCAGAATGGTCTAGTGGGCTGTCGAGCTGCAGTGCTTGGCATTGTGAGGTTAAGATCTGAGAGAGCCGTGGCCATTACTATACGAATACTATATGGTGGAAGTTTGCGCCCAAATCGGCTCTTGTCGTTTCTGTCAGCCGTAAAGCAGCGCTGTGACGGATGATTTTTCGTGGATTTGAGTTTAACGTGGTAGCGGCACAGCTGTTGTGTCCTCCTGTATTGGAGTGGAGGCGTGTTCGAGTGCACTAAAAGACCGGCTATCGGCGTGGCAAGGTGTAATTTGTGTATAGTGAATGATGGATTGTAGACTTCTGTGTTGTTAGAGTTAAAATTTGTTTTGGTAGCAAGTGCATCTAGAGCGCTTACTATAGTGGTGTCGTAGGTGCTGTTGCCAGATACACTGACGTTGTGTAGTTTAAAGTGGTCTACGACTTGTTGTGGGTCAGTAATGTTCTGTCTTTTCACCTTCAGCTGGGGAAAGGAGCCTGGCTGCGGACATTTTAGATTAAAGCTCTTCATCAGGTCCCAGATTCTGCCAGTAGGGGTGAACCTATTGAATTGAGAGGAAAAATGACTGCGAACAGTTTTGGTGTGCTGTCCGAATTGTGTACTGGCAGTATTTTTCAGATTGTCTGTATGCTGATAGGTGTGCTTCCCACACGCATCTTTTGCATTGTTTTTGGGCACGGCGCAGTGCGGCTATTGCCCTTTGACAGTCCGGGGTCCACCATAGCGTAGATGCCTTTTTCCTAGGTTGATTACTTTTTGGGACTGAGTCTCGTGCTGCTGAGCTGATGGCCCTGAATATTGTCTCGATTTTACTGGTCTCTGAAGTTGCTAGGCTGTGGTCCACCTGATCCTCGAATTTTGCCAAATCCGCTCTTTTCAAGTTCCAGGATGGTCTGAATAGCTCAGTGTGGTGGATAGCGTCCGTACTGAGCCTAATTGTAATTGGGAAGCGGTCGCTCAGCCCGAGAACGTCTGAAACTGACCAGTCAAACAGTGAGCTTTATCGTTTGGAGCAGCACGTTAAGTCAATGCAACTGTCCGATCCTCCTGAGGTCGGGTTGTAGTGTGTGGCAGCCCAGGTGCTTGGAAGTATCAAGTTGTGATCAGAAATAAGCTGGTGAATTTCTCACCTTCTCTGGTGTCCATCCGATCGCTTCCCCAGGAGGGGTGATGAGCATTCAAGTCTCCCATAATTAGAACTGGTGCAGGAGCATGAAGCAGCAAGTCGCTCAGCTCCTCTGGTGTGGGGGTTGCAGCTGACGGTGAAATATATAGTGAGATAACTGTGGTTTGGCAAAGGGCAATTTTGAGACCGACTGCTGCGCAGTTCAGGGGAGAATTTAACGCAACTCGACAATGAGGTATGCTGTTGGCGATAAGTATGGCTGCGCCCCATTTCCAAATGTGGACCGTTTACGTTATCGACATGCCAAATGCATCCTGAAATTTGGTTCCAATTTTTGTTTGTTCCATGTTGAGTCCGAGTCTCGAAAGTGAGTTTCTTGGAGCGCGGTTAGTAATGGTTTTTGTTGCAGGGATTCTGATTTGAATTCTATGACTTTGCCTGAAGCGCCACCGGTGTTCCACTGTAGAAAGAGTCCCATTGCCGAACGTGCTTAGTATCTGTTGGTGCTCCTATACTGGGGTGGTGTCGGTGCCGTGTTAGTGAAAAAGGTGGAACCGGTGGAAGGAAAGGGGGTGAGAGGTGACTGAGGCAGAGGTGGTAGGCGGTAGGTAGTCCTGGGAGGTGATGGGGTGGCGTAGTGGCGGGATTTGCGCTTGGGAGGCGCGGAAGGTTTGGACGGGAGTCGTTGGCTCGCTATGTGTAGGTGCCTACTAGGTAGGCGCCTTTTGTGGTGCGGACGGTGGGCGCCGTTGTGGGTGACATGGTGTGTATGGGGCGGTCCCGCCCCTCCCCGCAAAGTGTCCCTCCTGACTGAAAAAATACCCGTATTTGTTGCACCAGTGGGCCGAACTTTCGCCCTCTGGTCCCTGCCCCGGCCGTAATGGCCCAGGGCAGTGGGCTCGTCACCGTCAGGTTTCTTCCGAGAGGTGAAGATTAGTTGGGAGACGGAGAGAAGTTTGGAGGTTTGGGAGGTTGGGGATTTTATGCGGGAGGTTTTCCTTCTAGGGTCGCAGGAGTGCTCGTCTTGGGTGCCTGGAGCTCTTGCTGTCTTCGAGTCTTCGCTGCTTCTGCCGCTACATGCTTGTCTTCTTTCTCAAACCGTGGACCTTCCTGGATCTCTTCGTGGAGGAGCTCGTGGTGTTGACGCGCAGCCTATATATGAAGGTAAGGACCAGCAAAGATAAGAAGAGAAAGGGGTCGACAGTACGCATAAACACCACGCACCTGGGCCGCGGCCGGCGTTAAGGAAACATGCAGCACAGATCTGGGCGGAGCGACCGGGCGAGAGCGTCGTCGCTGGGCATGCGGCGTCCAGCCCGATGTTGTGCCCGCCTGCGCACTGCAGGGCACAGTGCGACATGCAGTGTCTGTCGACAGCAGAAGTTGATTTTCAAAATTACCACAAAGAAGAAACATGGGCCCTGATTTAGGGTCCTAATCTGGGAAGGTCATATTGCACTTGGGATGGCCAGCTGCCCTAAAGGACAGCTCATCTTCCCACCTGTATGAAATCATGTGCTAGCCCATAGCAACGCACGTTCATAGCAACGCAACGACCATAAACTAAATAGTGACGTCAGGGGATTTGTAGTACAGTGCTTCGTTTTTGAGTCTGCCGTGTGAAAGGGTCTTTCTACGAGAAGAAGGTTGTTCCCGTGTTTTTCATGGACCAAGGACCCTAAATAAGAAATGTGAAGTCTCATTAGTCCCCTTAGTCTCCTATCCTATTGGAGGGAGAAGGCAAAATGTTTACAACGACAGGGTGGGAAAACCAAAGATTGTGTGATAAATACCCCCATTTAACATGCTCAGAAATGGCCTGCCTATTGTTGCTCTGATGGGGGTAATCAATCAAGTGCAGCTACCAGCATCGTTTGCTACCTTCGCGCCAAAGCAATGCTTCACCGCACTGTTCAGTTCGACGCTCCACGATTGCAGCTGCGTTAGCATATTTGTTAACTGAGCCACGATCGTTGTTTTCTTTTGTCAGCTGAGCCAGCTAACGTCAAGAAATAGGCCAGTCAGATGTCTGGAAAAAAATCCAGCTACATTCGTGAACGTTGTAAATGCTTGCACGCAGGACAATTTTATTCGTTGATCCTGGGGCGGAATATGAGTGAAGAATAGCAGGCCATTTTGGGCAAGCCATACAAACTTGAGTGTTTTTTTTTCTGTAGAAAAAGGGTACTTGTCCACCCAGTGCCCAATCAGTTTAGGGGCACAAGGGCTGGATGGGAAGTCGAAAGTGTCTGGTAGGATATGCCCACCCGGGATTTTGATGGGATATACCCACCCGGGATATTGGTAAGAAATACCCACCCGGGATATTGATGGGATATACCCACCCGGGGTATTGGTAGGAAATACCCACCCGGGGTATTGGTAGGATATACCCACCCGGGGTATTGGTAGGATATACCCACCCGGGGTATTGGTAGGATATACCCACCCGGGGTATTGGTAGGATATACCCACCCGGGGTATTGGTAGGATATACCCACCCGGGGTATTGGTAGGATATACCCACCCGGGGTATTGGTAGGAAATACCCACCCGGGGTATTGGTAGGAATACCCACCCGGGGTATTGGTGGATATACCCACCCGGGGTATTGGTAGGATATACCCACCCGGGGTATTGGTAGGATATACCCACCCGGGGTATTGGTGGGATATACCCACCCGGGGTATTGGTGGGATATACCCACCCGGGGTATTGGTAGGATATACCCACCCGGGGTATTGGTAGGATATACCCACCCGGGGTATTGGTGGGAATACCCACCCGGGGTATTGGTAGGATATACCCACCCGGGGTATTGGTAGGATATACCCACCCGGGGTATTGGTAGGATATACCCACCCGGGGTATTGATGGGATATACCCACCCGGGGTATTGGTAGGATATACCCACCCGGGGTATTGGTGGGATATACCCACCCGGGGTATTGGTGGGATATACCCACCCGGGGTATTGGTAGGATATACCCACCCGGGGTATTGGTAGGGATATACCCACCCGGGGTATTGGTAGGATATACCCACCCGGGGTATTGGTAGGATATACCCACCCGGGGTATTGGTGGGATATACCCACCCGGGGTATTGGTATGGGATATACCCACCCGGGGTATTGGTAGGATATACCCACCCGGGGTATTGGTAGGATATACCCACCCGGGGTATTGGTGGGATATACCCACCCGGGGTATTGGTAGGATATACCCACCCGGGGTATTGGTAGGATATACCCACCCGGGGTATTGGTAGGATATACCCACCCGGGGTATTGATGGGATATACCCACCCGGGGTATTGGTAGGATATACCCACCCGGGGTATTGGTAGGATATACCCACCCGGGGTATTGGTAGGATATACCCACCCGGGGTATTGGTAGGATATACCCACCCGGGGTATTGGTAGGATATACCCACCCGGGGTATTGGTAGGATATACCCACCCGGGGTATTGGTAGGATATACCCACCCGGGGTATTGGTAGGATATACCCACCCGGGGTATTGGTAGGATATACCCACCCACCCGGGGTATTGGTAGGATATACCCACCCGGGGTATTGGTAGGATATACCCACCCGGGGTATTGGTAGGATATACCCACCCGGGGTATTGGTAGGATATACCCACCCGGGGTATTGGTAGGATATACCCACCCGGGGTATTGGTAGGATATACCCACCCGGGGTATTGGTAGGATATACCCACCCGGGGTATTGGTGGGATATACCCACCCGGGGTATTGGTAGGATATACCCACCCGGGGTATTGGTAGGATATACCCACCCGGGGTATTGGTAGGATATACCCACCCGGGGTATTGGTGGGATATACCCACCCGGGGTATTGGTAGGATATACCCACCCGGGGTATTGGTAGGATATACCCACCCGGGGTATTGGTAGGATATACCCACCCGGGGTATTGGTGGGATATACCCACCGGGTGGGGGATATACCCACCCGGGGTATTGGTAGGATATACCCACCCGGGGTATTGGTAGGATATACCCACCCGGGGTATTGGTAGGATATACCCACCCGGGGTATTGATGGGATATACCCACCCGGGGTATTGGTAGGATAGGATATACCCACCCGGGGTATTGGTAGGGATATACCCACCCGGGGTATTGGTAGGATATACCCACCCGGGGTATTGGTAGGATATACCCACCCGGGGTATTGGTAGGATATACCCACCCGGGGTATTGGTAGGATATACCCACCCGGGGTATCGGTAGGATATACCCACCCGGGGTATTGGTAGGATATACCCACCCGGGGTATTGGTAGGATATACCCACCCGGGGTATTGATGGGATATCCACCCGGGTAGGGATATACCCACCCGGGGTATTGGTAGGATATACCCACCCGGGGTATTGGTAGGATATACCCACCCGGGGTATTGTGGGATATACCCACCCGGGGTATTGGTAGGATATACCCACCCGGGGTATTGGTGGGATATACCCACCCGGGGTATTGGTAGGATATACCCACCCGGGGTATTGGTAGGATATACCCACCCGGGGTATTGGTAGGATATACCCACCCGGGGTATTGGTAGGATATACCCACCCGGGGTATTGGTAGGATATACCCACCCGGGGTATTGATGGGATATACCCACCCGGGGTATTGGTAGGATATACCCACCCGGGGTATTGGTAGGATATACCCACCCGGGGTATTGGTAGGATATACCCACCCGGGGTATTGGTAGGGATATACCCACCCGGGGTATTGGTAGGATATACCCACCCGGGGTTTTGGTAGGATATACCCACCCGGGGTATTGGTAGGATATACCCACCCGGGGTATTGGTAGGATATACCCACCCGGGGTATTGGTAGGATATACCCACCCGGGGTATTGGTAGGATATACCCACCCGGGGTATTGGTAGGATATACCCACCCGGGGTATTGGTAGGATATACCCACCCGGGGTATTGGTAGGATATACCCACCCGGGGTATTGGTAGGATATACCCACCCGGGGTATTGGTAGGATATACCCACCCGGGGTATTGGTAGGATATACCCACCCGGGGTATTGGTAGGATATACCCACCCGGGGTATTGGTAGGATATACCCACCCGGGGTATTGGTAGGATATACCCACCCGGGGTATTGGTAGGATATACCCACCCGGGGTATTGGTAGGATATACCCACCCGGGGTATTGGTAGGATATACCCACCCGGGGTATTGGTAGGATATACCCACCCGGGGTATTGGTAGGATATACCCACCCGGGGTATTGGTAGGATATACCCACCCGGGGTATTGGTAGGATATACCCACCCGGGGTATTGGTAGGATATACCCACCCGGGGTATTGGTAGGATATACCCACCCGGGGTATTGGTAGGATATACCCACCCGGGGTATTGGGGGTATTGGTAGGATATACCCACCCGGGGTATTGGTAGGATATACCCACCCGGGGTATTGGTAGGATATACCCACCCGGGGTATTGGTAGGATATACCCACCCGGGGTATTGGTAGGATATACCCACCCGGGGTATTGGTAGGATATACCCACCCGGGGTATTGGTAGGATATACCCCGGGGTATTGGTAGGATATACCCACCCGGGGTATTGGTAGGATATACCCACCCGGGGTATTGGTAGGATATACCCACCCGGGGTATTGGTAGGATATACCCACCCGGGGTATTGGTAGGATATACCCACCCGGGGTATTGGTAGGATATACCCACCCGGGGTATTGGTAGGATATACCCACCCGGGGTATTGGTAGGATATACCCACCGGGGGTATTGGTAGGATATACCCACCCGGGGTATTGGTAGGATATACCCACCCGGGGTATTGGTAGGATATACCCACCCGGGGTATTGGTAGGATATACCCACCCGGGGTATTGGTAGGATATACCCACCCGGGGTATTGGTAGGATATACCCACCCGGGGTATTGGTAGGATATACCCACCCGGGGTATTGGTAGGATATACCCACCCGGGGTATTGGTAGGATATACCCACCCGGGTGTATTGGTAGGATATACCCACCCGGGGTATTGGTAGGATATACCCACCCGGGGTATTGGTAGGATATACCCACCCGGGGTATTGGTAGGATATACCCACCCGGGGTATTGGTAGGATATACCCACCCGGGGTATTGGTAGGATATACCCACCCGGGGTATTGGTAGGATATCACCCACCCCGGGGTATTGGTAGGATATACCCACCCGGGGTATTGGTAGGATATACCCACCCGGGGTATTGGTAGGATATACCCACCTAGGGGTATTGGTAGGATATACCCACCCGGGGTATTGGTAGGATATACCCACCCGGGGTATTGGTAGGATATACCCACCCGGGGTATTGGTAGGATATACCCACCCGGGGTATTGGTAGGATATACCCACCCGGGGTATTGGTAGGATATACCCACCCGGCATGAGTGTCACCTTATGAACTTCATTTGGAGCGTGGGAGCAAATGACCTTCTCGATGACCAAAGCTGCGTCGAAAGCCAACTTATCCAGTGTACGCCTGTGGGCCCAGTGGATAAAGGTCGGTCTGATTGGCATGACAGTCCTCCTCACCACTCCCTGACACTCCAGAGGTGACGTAGCTGCCAACCTGACTGCCCGCTGGCACTCCACGGATGACATATCAGTCAACCTGACTGTCCCTTCCACTCCAAAGGCGACATGGCTGTCCGCCCAACTGCCCCCTGCCTCTCCAGAGATATTATGTGGCAGGTCCAGAGATGGCACTCCGACTGACTGCCCCCTGCCTCTCCAGAGATATTATGTGGCAGGTCCAGAGATGGCACTCCGCCAGACTGCCACCTACCACTCCAGAGATATTATTATGTGGCAGGTCCGGAGATGGCACTCCGACCGACTGCCCCCTGCCTCTTGAGAGATATTATGTGGCAGGTCCAGAGATGGCACTCCGCCAGACTGCCACCTACCACTCCAGAGATGTTAGGTGACATGTCTAGAGATGACACTCGGTTTTACTGTCACCTGCCACTCCCAGATTGATAAGGACCTGACAATGATGTCTGGAGGTCTGCATGACTGCGACCAGAGAACCTTCGACCCTGCCATCCGGACAGCCAGATACCTACAGACCCCAAGCCCCAAACAGGCAGAGAACGGCAGTCCCAGGCCGTAACAGACAGATAATTGCAGTCCTCATGGTACCTGACAGACAGATAACCACACTCACGCGGCACCTGACAGACATAAAATTGCAGTCCAAGGGCCCAGAGAAGCAGATAACAGCCGTCCTCGGGGCACTTAGCAGACGTAAAATTGCAGTTCCAGGGCCTGTGGCAGACAGAAAACTGCAGCATCTGGGCCCCTGACAGACAAATAATTGCAGCCCCTAAGCCCTTGACAGACATATAGCTGCAGTCTCGGGGCCCCTAACCGACAGGCCATTGCAGTCCCTGGACCTTGACAGACATACGAGTATAGCCAGTCTCTGGGACCTTAGCCAGGAGCGTAGGATCCTATTCAGTTGGGGTGGGGGAGGGGCTCCAACCCCCCCCAACTTGCAGCTCAGCCCCCACCCCCAACATGGCAGCTAGCCCCCTTCCAACTTTGGAAGTCAAGCTCATGAAAAACTGAAGCAATGTAAACACCAAAGAAGCCAACATAAACAGTCAAAATACAGTATGCAATGTTTGAACAATGCCAATATAAATAACCACAGATAAATGCCACGCATTAGTCGAGCACATATAGATATTATCATTCATGCATTCATAATTTCGTTGGATGTCAGTAAGTGAAATGAGATTCATGAACACCTGGCAATTTGTTGAATAACATGATTCTGGGCATCCTGAAAAGCATGTGTTTGAGGTGCAACGCTTATACCTACATCAATATGTCACAAATGATGTAATATATCTATAAAACACCACAGGAAGAGTATCGAATGCCGAAGATGCACTTTTGGACAGTCGACTGTATGACCACAGGACGGCAATGGGGATCAAAATGAAAGCACAGCTAGGTTGCATGTTGTTTTGGGGTTATTGCCCAGTCAAGCAGAATGTGTGCGATCACCTACGCTAACCATCAACCTTACAAGATACTTCAGATGTAAAGTCGCCTTAGTACAGCAAACATCATGAAAAAATGAAAATGGAAGCACCATACGTTGCCAATTAGAACTGGGGCCACAGCAGATCAAACTAAATGGGTAGTCAACTGGATATGAGGTCCAGTTCATGGGTATCACAACAACGGAGTTTGTCACGTCGCCGTCGGAATTGCCTATCTTTGGGCTGCTAAAAACAGTCTTCGCAGCATGGGTCTACTTTGAACATGGTTCCTGAGAATCCTATGCTGCGCAACCATTGCACCAAACTGCATGAATACTTCACCATTGAGTTGAAAAATCCAACTTCATCAGCGAATTATGCCATTAAACTTCGATGGCTACCAAATTACAAGTGTGTAGCATACTCTGAATCCCATTCTCCGAAACCAGTGGACAATAGAAGTCGCTACGGGTGGAGGGAGCATACCTGCAGGCAGCAGCCTGCAGGGGCGGAACTTCACCAATATTAACGGGGGGGTAGAGGCTTTAATGTTAATTTCAGAGTTTTGAGGCCATTTTTGCCATGCATCACCATCAGTGGCGTACCGAGGGAGGGCAAAGGGGGCAGTTTCCCCCTGAGAGGTTGTGGGGCCCCCAAGAAAATCGCACCGAGGTTCGGAAAAATTGCGCCAGGCGCACTAAAAATCCCACTGGGCCCCAAAAATCCCACCGGGTCCCCAAAAGTCGCGTAGGGGCATTGAACATGTCTTTGGGAGCTCCCAAAATAGCACCAAGGCCCTGAAAATCACATTGGGGGCCCAAAAATTGTTCCGTGGCCCAAAGGCTGATGCTGGGAGCTCCACAAAGTGGGACCGGGCTTCTGAAAATACAGCTGCGACCCCCAAAGAAGTCGCGCCGGGCCCCCTGGAAATCACGTTGGGGGCCCAAGACGTCTCGCCGGGCCCCTGAAGATGACGCTGTGGCCCTAAGAAGACGGTCTGGGCCCCTGAAAATCAGGTTGGGCCCAAAAGGTCAGGCCGGGCCCCTGAAAATCGCGCTGGGGCCCGAAAAAATGCCCAGGAAACCATGCCGGGCCTAAAAATTTCGCACCTAGGCCCTTGGAGATCACGCTGGGGATAATACGTCGGGGTTAAGTCGGGCTTAAGTCCATGGACGGGCTTAAGTCCATGAAGGACAGGCTGGGACTAAACAAAAGTCGTGTCGGGTTCATGAAAATCACGACCACCGGCACCAAAGGGTTGGGCCGGGGCCTCTGTGCCTGCGGATACCAAAAAGACGCGCCCGGGCTACTGAAAATCACGCTAGGGGATGGGCAGGTCGCACCGGTGCCGCAAAAGTCTCATCAGGACCACCCAAAAAAATGAAGCCAGGGCAACGAAAAAGCAGTCCGGACTATGAAAATCACTCTGGGGTCCCAACAACCACGCCAAAAGTCCCCAAAACATGTTGTGCCTCATAAAATGTGTCCAAGCCGTTAAAACTCGCGATGGAAACCCAACAAATGACGACGGGGCCCCAAAAATCAGACTGAGACCAAACAAGTCGGGTCGTTGTCCTTAAAAATCACACTGGGGGCCTAAGAGGTCGCGCCAGAGCCCCAAAAGTCGCAGCTGGCTTCCCAAAAATCAATTCCTACCCAGAATGTCACTGTGCAGCTGCAAAAAAATCGTGTCAAACACCCACCACAAAAAAAAACGCGTGGGACCACCGGAAAGAAACGTGTTGGGCACCGAAAAAAATTGCACCGAGGGCCATAACAATTGTATCCGGGCCCAAAAATATCGCGCCGTTTTAAAAGAACCCCTAGCTGAGTGTATTGTGTGGGCATCGGCTGACACCGCCAGGAGGCTGTCAGTCCGGCTGAAACTGCGCCCTGTAGGGCCCTGGAGCAGGCAGCGTCTCCGGAGAGAACAGCTGGTGACAACATGCACACGTTGGCACTGAGTGTTAGCGGCACATGACATGCACACGTTGGCACTGGGTGTTAGCGGCACATGACATGCACACGTTGGCACTGAGTGTTAGCGGCACATGACATGCGCACGTTGGCACTGAGTGTTAGCGGCACATGACATGCACACGTTGGCACTGGGTGTTAGCGGCACATGACATGCACACGTTGGCACTGGGTGTTAGCGGCACATGACATGCACACGTTGGCACTGGGTGTTAGCGGCACATGACATGCACACGTTGGCACTGGGTGTTAGCGGCACATGACATGCACACGTTGGCACTGGGTGTTAGCGGCACATGACATGCACACGTTGGCACTGGGTGTTAGCGGCACATGACATGCACACGTTGGCACTGGGTGTTAGCGGCACATGACATGCACACGTTGGCACTGGGTGTTAGCGGCACATGACATGCACACGTTGGCACTGGGTGTTAGCGGCACATGACATGCACACGTTGGCACTGGGTGTTAGCGGCACATGACATGCACACGTTGGGTGTTAGCGGCACATGACATGCACACGTTGGCACTGGGTGTTAGCGGCACATGACATGCACACGTTGGCACTGGATGTTAGCGGCACATGGCATGCACAGGTTGGCACTGGGTGTTAGCGGCACATGACATGCACACGTTGGCACTGGGTGTTAGCGGCACATGACATGACACGACATGCACACGTTGGCACTGGGTGTTAGCGGCACATGACATGCACACGTTGGCACTGGGTGTTAGCGGACAGACATGCACACGTTGGATGTGTTAGCGCACATGACATGCACACGTTGGCACTGGGTGTTAGCGGCACATGACATGCACACGTTGGCACTGGGTGTTAGCGGCACATGACATGCACACGTTGGCACTGGGTGTTAGCGGCACATGACATGCACACGTTGGCACTGGGTGTTAGCGGCACATGACATGCACACGTTGGCACTGGGTGTTAGCGGCACATGACATGCACACGTTGGCACTGGGTGTTAGCGGCACATGACATGCACACGTTGGCACTGGGTGTTAGCGGCACATGACATGCACACGTTGGCACTGGGTGTTAGCGGCACATGACATGCACACGTTGGCACTGGGTGTTAGCGGCACATGACATGCACACGTTGGCACTGGGTGTTAGCGGCACATGACATGCACACGTTGGCACTGGGTGTTAGCGGCACATGACATGCACACGTTGGCACTGGGTGTTAGCGGCACATGACATGCACACGTTGGCACTGGGTGTTAGCGGCACATGACATGCACACGTTGGCACTGGGTGTTAGCGGCACATGACATGCACACTGTGTTAGCGGCACATGACATGCACGTTGGCACTGGGTGTTAGCGGCACATGACATGCACACGTTGGCACTGGGTGTTAGCGGCACATGACATGCACACGTTGGCACTGGGTGTTAGCGGCACATGACATGCACACGTTGGCACTGGGTGTTAGCGACACATGCCATGCACACGTTGGCACTGGGTGTTAGCGGCACATGACATGCACACGTTGGCACTGGGTGTTAGCGGCACATGACATGCACACGTTGGTACCTGGTGTTAGCGGCACATGCCATGCGCACGTTGGCACTGGGTGTTAGCGGCACATGACATGCACACGTTGGCACTGGG
Source organism: Ashinkailepas kermadecensis (assembly GCA_034440615.1). Lineage (NCBI taxonomy): Eukaryota > Metazoa > Arthropoda > Thecostraca > Neolepadidae > Ashinkailepas > Ashinkailepas kermadecensis. Next base: position 18,148 of record JAOTOM010005165.1, read on the forward strand.
TGTTAGCGGCACATGACATGCACACGTTGGCACTGGGTGTTAGCGGCACATGACATGCACACGTTGGCACTGGGTGTTAGCGGCACATGACATGCACACGTTGGCACTGGGTGTTAGCGGCACATGACATGCACACGTTGGCACTGGGTGTTAGCGGCACATGACATGCACACGTTGGCACTGGGTGTTAGCGGCACATGACATGCACACGTTGGCACTGGGTGTTAGCGGCACATGACATGCACACGTTGGCACTGGGTGTTAGCGCACATAATGCACGTTGGCACTGGGTGTTAGCGGCACATGACATGCACACGATGGCACTGGGTGTTAGCGGCACATGACATGCACACGTTGGCACTGGGTGTTAGCGGCACATGACATGCACACGTTGGCACTGGGTGTTAGCGGCACATGACATGCACACGTTGGCACTGGATGTTAGCGGCACATGACACGCACACGTTGGCACTGACGTTGTAGTGTTAGCGGCACATGACATGCACACGTTGGCACTGGGTGTTAGCGGCACATGACATGCACACGTTGGCACTGGGTGTTAGCGGCACATGACATGCACACGTTGGCACTGGGTGTTAGCGGCACATGACATGCACACGTTGGCACTGGGTGTTAGCGGCACATGACATGCACACGTTGGCACTGGGTGTTAGCGGCACATGACATGCACACGTTGGCACTGGGTGTTAGCGGCACATGACATGCACACGTTGGCACTGGGTGTTAGCGGCACATGACATGCACACGTTGGCACTGGGTGTTAGCGGCACATGACATGCACACGTTGGCACTGGGTGTTAGCGGCACATGACATGCACACGTTGGCACTGGGTGTTAGCGGCACATGACATGCACACGTTGGCACTGGGTGTTAGCGGCACATGACATGCACACGTTGGCACTGGGTGTTAGCGGCACATGACATGCACACGTTGGCACTGGGTGTTAGCGGCACATGACATGCACACGTTGGCACTGGGTGTTAGCGGCACATGACATGCACACGTTGGCACTGGGTGTTAGCGGCACATGACATGCACACGTTGGCACTGGGTGTTAGCGGCACATGACATGCACACGTTGGCACTGGGTGTTAGCGGCACATGACATGCACACGTTGGCACTGGGTGTTAGCGGCACATGACATGCACACGTTGGCACTGGGTGTTAGCGGCACATGACATGCACACGTTGGCACTGGGTGTTAGCGGCACATGACATGCACACGTTGGCACTGGGTGTTAGCGGCACATGACATGCACACGTTGGCACTGGGTGTTAGCGGCACATGACATGCACACGTTGGCACTGGGTGTTAGCGGCACATGACATGCACACGTTGGCACTGGGTGTTAGCGGCACATGACATGCACACGTTGGCACTGGGTGTTAGCGGCACATGACATGCACACGTTGGCACTGGGTGTTAGCGGCACATGACATGCACACGTTGGCACTGGGTGTTAGCGGCACATGACATGCACACGTTGGCACTGGGTGTTAGCGGCACATGACATGCACACGTTGGCACTGGGTGTTAGCGGCACATGACATGCACACGTTGGCACTGGGTGTTAGCGGCACATGACATGCACACGTTGGCACTGGGTGTTAGCGGCACATGACATGCACACGTTGGCACTGGGTGTTAGCGGCACATGACATGCACACGTTGGCACTGGGTGTTAGCGGCACATGACATGCACGCACGTTGGCACACGTGACTGGTGTTAGCGGCACATGACATGCACACGTTGGCACTGGGTGTTAGCGGCACATGACATGCACACGTTGGCACTGGGTGTTAGCGGCACATGACATGCACACGTTGGCACTGGGTGTTAGCGGCACATGACATGCGCACGTTGGCACTGGGTGTTAGCGGCACATGACATGCACACGTTGGCACTGGGTGTTAGCGGCACATGACATGCACACGTTGGCACTGGGTGTTAGCGGCACATGACATGCACACGTTGGCACTGGGTGTTAGCGGCACATGACATGCACACGTTGGCACTGGGTGTTAGCGGCACATGACATGCACACGTTGGCACTGGGTGTTAGCGGCACATGACATGCACACGTTGGCACTGGGTGTTAGCGGCACATGACATGCACACGTTGGCACTGGGTGTTAGCGGCACATGACATGCACACGTTGGCACTGGGTGTTAGCGGCACATGACATGCACACGTTGGCACTGGGTGTTAGCGGCACATGACATGCACACGTTGGCACTGGGTGTTAGCGGCACATGACATGCACACGTTGGCACTGGGTGTTAGCGGCACATGCCATGCACACGTTGGCACTGGGTGTTAGCGGCACATGACATGCACACGTTGGCACTGGGTGTTAGCGGCACATGACATGCACACGTTGGCACTGGGTGTTAGCGGCACATGACATGCACACGTTGGCACTGGGTGTTAGCGGCACATGACATGCACACGTTGGCACTGGGTGTTAGCGGCACATGACATGCACACGTTGGCACTGGGTGTTAGCGGCACATGACATGCACACGTTGGCACTGGGTGTTAGCGGCACATGACATGCACACGTTGGCACTGGGTGTTAGCGACACATGCCATGCGCACGTTGGCACTGGGTGTTAGCGGCACATGACATGCACACGTTGGTACTGGGTGTTAGCGACACATGCCATGCGCACGTTGGCACTGGGTGTTAGCGGCACATGACATGCACACGTTGGCACTGGGTGTTAGCGGCACATGACATGCACACGTTGGCACTGGGTGTTAGCGGCACATGACATGCACACGTTGGCACTGGGTGTTAGCGGCACATGACATGCACACGTTGGCACTGGGTGTTAGCGGCACATGACATGCACACGTTGGCACTGGGTGTTAGCGGCACATGACATGCACACGTTGGCACTGGGTGTTAGCGGCACATGACATGCACACGTTGGCACTGGGTGTTAGCGGCACATGACATGCACACGTTGGCACTGGGTGTTAGCGGCACATGACATGCACACGTTGGCACTGGGTGTTAGCGGCACATGGCATGCACACGTTGGCACTGGGTGTTAGCGGCACATGTGTGTTAGCGGCACATGACATGCACACGTTGGCACTGGGTGTTAGCGGCACATGACATGCACACGTTGGCACTGGTGTTAGGGATGTTAGTTGGCACTTTGACATGACATGCACACGTTGGCACTGGGTGTTAGCGACACATGACATGCACACGTTGGCACTGGGTGTTAGCGGCACATGACATGCACACGTTGGCACTGGGTGTTAGCGGCACATGCCATGCACACGTTGGCACTGGGTGTTAGCGACACATGTCGACGCACGCTCCGGAGGGCCACGGCATGGCAGAAGTTGCTCCTGACGCAAGATTCCAGTTTAGTTCCGGACTCACGTCCAATGTGCAAGTGTCGATCGCAGAGCAACATTCGCCCCATAATTAAATTTTCACCCGCTACATGTGGAAGCTTCCGTTGACATGTCGGCTGGACCAGCACACTGGCTGGCGTTCGGGGATCGTCACGGTAATTGAGATTAGCGCTTTACTTGACTTAGTTATGCATGACTTTACTTGCTTGTGAACTACACCATCTTCTAGAGATGTGTCCATTGCTATCTGCTGGTATGATTACCTGAAGCTGCTGAAGTTAATTTTTCGACTCACTATGACAATTAACACCATCTGCCAGTGCACGTTACATTTGCTTCAGCTATCCGATAATATCAAGTGCATGTTGCCATGAAGCCACCAATTTTATCATCTTGTTTAGTTTACGCAACTCAGTCTGGCGAACAAAAATCGGGCGAATGCATTGACATAGCCATTTCACATGCGAATAACCCAGCTATAAACTCACATAATTCAGTACATCAACATACCCATAAGTCACTCGGCTTTATCCGAAGTTCCTGATGTGTGTAATTGTGTGTGCTCTTCGGCTGACCAGCCTCCTGGACGCCATCGTTACATCGACCTCATCTGATCACAGTGCTGATTGGACGGTTCTCAACGTGCAATTTGCTTTTGATGTCGTAAAATACAGTGTCACGAAGTCATAAAGTGCTAGGGCTTAATAAGAGCCACATGGGCCCAATTGGGCGAAGCCTATAAATGGAAGATATATAGAATAATGCATAAGAGCACAGCAAGCCGAATCTTAATCACGAGTTGCAAAATCCTCCCACAAAGGCTGTACGCAAGTACCTCGAGTGAGAAGATTGATGCGAATGATTACGTTCCTTGTTTGCGTCCTCTCACGGAAGTTGCATGTCAGTACCTCGAGTGAGAAGATTGATACGAATGATTACGTTCCGTGTTGCCGTCCTGTCATGCACTATTTTAGTTCTGAAATGACCGCGTGGAGCCCCCACCGCAAAGCCCTGTTGTATGCATTTTTAACAACAGCTGATCACTTCCAAATATCTAATCAAGTTAATTTCAGTTCCAACAAAACAAAGTCAACGATTTATAAAAAAATGCTTCCAAAAAGATGCACATAATTTTACGATACCATAGTTCAAAAACTACGTATCAATGCATAGCCAGATTCATCAAACCTTATTGGTGAGAGAATTTCAATGAACTGATGACATGAAAATGATGTTCAACATGACAAACGTTGCATTATGACTTTGGCAATAGGAGTGAATAGGAGTAAAGGAGACAGGCTGCATAGGTGATTCTGTCATTACTTTTTTATTTCTTGCTCTTATTGTTGTTCGTTCTAGTTATAGTCTGTTATTGTAGTTAATGTTCATTGTTAGTTAATTGTTTCTGCAGTGTTATTGCTAGCGTATCATTACTAGGCACTGCCATGGATATGCTGCAGCCAGGTGTTTGGGCTGATATGCCAGCCCAAGATCGTCATAGAAGGCGGGTGTTTCGCCCAAGGATTAATTTTCACTTTGGTGCTGAGTACCTTAGGTAAGATTCATGCCAGGGAGAGCCTGGGGTACTGGACCCCCCCCGATGGCGCATTGCCCATGCCAGGGAGGTTCTAGGGGCCTGGACACTGTCTTAAGCGTGAACTTGTTACGCACTTCCTATGCATGGCTGAATATAAAAATGATCAACCATAGTACAATTTGAGGTTGTCGAACCCCAGCCTTGCAAAATATATGCGTACTTCCCTTCTCTTTATGCAAAAGATTGTCCCATGCTAGCAAAATCATAAACCAGTGTCGCTAATTAGGATTCCCCGCGACATGCACACAAACAACATTTTACACAATAACTATCACGTCATGTAAAAGTCTGCCACGATTATCGAAATACCATGAAACATGCTTTCACATGACGCATAATTTGCGTACATCACCTATGCTTCTTAGTCAGGAAGATAGTCGGAAAAGTACCATTTCTTGCTGTCGTGATAACCGGCTGAACCCAAATCAGCGCCTGGGTGACGTCACCGGCTGCCAATAAACATTGGCAGGGGCCGGGTAAATTATGCTTCATTTCACGGTCCAAGGGCTGGAAGAGATTTTCTCCACATGTCGAACGAATCGCACCATCCCTTTTTAAAGTAAGATCATTTTGATAGCTTAGGTATGTTCAAAAAGTTCAATTTCCCAATAGCATCATATATTTTAGGCGATGCCAGCAGCTTTGATGGGGAAACTGAGAGCGAAGCGGAAAAAGTACAAGAAAGTATTGGATAAAACAAGACAAGAAATCGGGGCCAACAAAAATGAAGAAACAAGAAAGAATCCAGCATACTGCGGGAGCGAAAAGTAGAAGAAGAGGGAAATACAATGGGACTGCGTACAAAAAGGTATCATAAATGGAGTAAACGCTGGAAACTAAGTAAGCTGCTCTAAATGCTGTGCTCAGTAGATCTGTGCTCGACATGAAAAGAGAAGATGGAGGCGATTTGGAAATCTCCACCGTTCACAACATGTTCCATTATCTCAAGACGCTTCGAAGACAACAGAGATCCTGGTGATATAGAGACGAATGGCACTTTCAAATCCACTAGAGAGGCAAGGGCCCCGAAAGTGAAAAAGCTCAAGGGCTGCAGGTAAAGGAAACCGTCCCAACCGAGCGATGCCAATAATCCTGGACAAGGAGAACAAGATGTGGTAAACCCTCCCACCCTGACTCGAACTGTGTGGTATCTCCTCCGTCTCTCATTTGACCTCCGTGGGCGCCATGAAGCTCGCCAGATGGCATGGGGAGACGTGCTTCTCAAGAGAGACAACGACGACAAAGACTGCTTGGAGGTCAACGAGCGGCTCACGAAAACGAGGGATGTGTCAGCTCTGATGGGGTGAGCAGTGGCTGCAGGGCATTCGTACCCCAGGCCTTCGCCAGCGAGGATGGCTCCCGGTGTCCAGTTCATCTTTATAAGGAGTACGCACAGCGTCGTCCGCCTGCCGCGTGCGCCGACCCGAGTCCGTTCTGCCTGGCCATCAACCATAAACGGAGAGATAACAACGAGATACGGTTTTCGAATGGTCCGCTTGGAAATAATCCGTTTGGTCCTACTTAGAACGGCTGAGGCCGCCGGCATCACAGGAGAGAGGACATACATTCTGTGAGAAAGACCACTGTGCACCGCTCGCTCGCTGCGGGCTACCCCGCCGAATACGCAGCGTAACTGACGGGGCCCGCTCGCTCGATGAGGGCTACCCCGCCGAATACGCAGCGTAACTGACGGGGCCCGCTCGCTGACAGCTCGGTCCGCCATACGCGCGTAACTCGGGGCCCGCTCGCTCGTGCGGCTACCCGCCGAATACGCAGCGTAACTGACGGGGCCGCTCGCTCTGAGGGCTACCCCGCCGAATACGAGCGTAACTGACGGGGCCCGCTCGCTCGCTGCGGGCTACCCCGCCGAATACGCAGCGTAACTGACGGGCCGCCGCTCGCTGGGCTACCCCGCCGATACGCAGCGTAACTGACGGGGCCCGCTCGTCGATGAGGGCTACCCCGCCGAATACGCAGCGTAACTGACGGGGCCCGCTCGCTCGATGTGGGCTACCCCGCCGAATACGCAGCGTAACTGACGGGGCCCGCTCGCTCGCTGCGGGCTACCCCGCCGAATACGCAGCGTAACTGACGGGGCCCGCTCGCTCGCTGCGGGCTACCCCGCCGAATACGCAGCGTAACTGACGGGGCCCGCTCGCTCGATGAGGGCTACCCCGCCGAATACGCAGCGTAACTGACGGGGCCCGCTCGCTCGATGAGGGCTACCCCGCCGAATACGCAGCGTAACTGACGGGGCCCGCTCGCTCGATGAGGGCTACCCCGCCGAATACGCAGCGTAACTGATGGGGCACACGAATGTGGGTAGCCTTCGCGGTTACGCTGAAGCCTGCATAGATGTGCAATACAAAAATGTTGTGCAGCGCTCTTTCCGGCGCTACTTTCAACACCATCAACAACCAGCTGAGCACTGTACTGCGCTGGCCACCAAAGACCTTGAGCGGTCCCGAAAGTATATTTCCATGGCCTTTCACGATTCCACCTGATGGATAACATAATTTCCTTAAACATTATTATGTAATGTCACGTGCTGACTGTATTGCCTGTTCTTCGCAATTCGACGTACAATGCAACATGTGGAGGAAAACATTTGGTTTACTTCCAGGCCCTCAATTAACTTTTGTTGGTTGTTTTTCCAGAAGCATTCGACCTAATCCGAACGGTAGTGACCACGATCCTTTTCCATGAAAGACTGCTTTATTCCATGACATTTTTCTGGTTTGATTTATCTCAGCTATATAGAAAACTGTAAGATGAGTAAAAAGAGTCTGAAAACACCTAAGTCATGTTATATGCGAGTTCTAAAGAAACTGTGTACCCAATTATGTTACCATGGCCAATTTTTTCACCATCACGTACCCGAAGGCCGGTTCCGAATCTACCAACGGGTGTACCTATTACTGGCATGACTCCACATTTATGATCATAAGCGAAGATACCTACTAGCATCAATACCAACCGATTCACCCAATCATCCCCATGCTGCACGACTGATAGTTTCAAAACAATGTTCTCTAGCTGATAGAATGTATCCGCCCTGTTCTTAATTACATTCAGTGAGGAGCCCTCCACTAGATTACCATACAGCCTATTCCACTGATCAATCACCCTTTTACTGAAAATTTGTTGACGTTTAGCTGTCCTACACCTTGACTTCTCGACCCTGAATCGATGACCCGTATGTGGCACCCTAAATAGAAGAGCATCATCCAAGTTAACATTATCCAACCCTGAGTGTTTAAGCCAGCTCTTTTCAAAGGTCGCAGGATGATGTGTTCTGCCAAAACTCGACTTCTGCACTTAACCTCAGATTAGCACCATTCTCAGCCGGTCCGATACTCCCCCATCAATATCGCTCGTCGTGTCTCATGAGCACAAGTCAACGCTAATTAACTTATCGGTTTTACACTGGCCGACATGAATACTTCTGAGAATTGCATCTTAATCTGATGATCTCGTGTGGCAATCTGAGTGCCGATCTGCCGGTCTGGCGGGGCCCGGTGTGTTCTCATCATGCCCGCTGTCACTTCAACAGCTCAATCAGGCGTGCTGGCTGGAATTCCGCGGGACGTCGGCTCCGATCCCATGGGGTCGGCTGGCCGCCGCCGTGGTGCATCAGCAAGTCCTCCCTTCACCACACATAATAGCGGCGGTAATTGTTGTCCATGGTCGGGAGTGTTCTGCCGATCGTCGGTCGCTCGCATTCGATGACTGCGAGACGCGAGGTGGCCTTGTGCGAGGTCGGCGCGGCAGTCACCTTTGGCCAGCACGTGTGGTAATGGAGCCGCCCATACGCATAAACGTCGCCCAGGGCGCACCATCTGATGACTTTTCACCCAAAACACGGGAGAGGCCCGAACAAGGGTGGAAATAATTGTTTGATAATTACGTGTTGCCGACCTCGAGGAGTCGACCCACGCCGACTCGCAGTGAACGGTCGGTTTTTGTCGGGGTGCCGCGCTCCGCGCATCCAGAAACATCTAATTAAATCACGGCGACCGCTTTTACGAATGTGCTCGGCAGGCTTTTCGCTCGCCACACGTTGGATTTCGTCGTGCCGTGTGTTGCCAACGATGTGACGAAATATGCCCGCCGGACGGACTGACCCGACAGTTTTCACCACCACATAGCTTTATACTGACACCTACACAGTCATAGTTACGAGACATCCATGTTTTCGCTTCATTTTCCTGTGCATTTTCCAGAGGGAATTACAACTAAAACAGTATCTTTGTAGTAGCTCAGCACGGATCGCCGTATCAATCGTCAATAGACGTTCATTTCCGAGCTCCGTTACCGGAGGCCTTATCACCTGAGTACTGAATAGTCTGCGGTCAGCCTACACAGTGAAAATGAGCTTCGTGCAACCCACCAAAGCCAATGCCACCAGCGATGAATGTGCTCTCCTCGGGTTCATGTGCACAGAGCAAAGAGCTGATCATATACAAGCCAGTTAAATGATAGCCAAGGGTGTTGTATTACCTGTTCCATTGTAAGCAACGAGTAGCGAGCTGGAAGTGCTGCACTTCTGCTGCAAAAAGTAATCTCTCGATCCGCCATCTCCGAATATGACTCCCCAATCTGACATATAACAAATAGTAATGACAATGGACGACTGTGGTTGGCACCATCGCAAAACAAACCGTCCTCCCCGTCCAGGGTGACGCATTCAAGTTATCAGAAAACGAAGGGAGTACTTGACGCCAATCAAATGTGGCATTTTTATCGCATCTGTATATCTTTTCACGTTTATAATGTTTACAATCACAAGAACAAAAACTTCACACTTACGAAAACTATCCACGTGATTTCCACGTGGATGCTACATGGACAACACCAAACACAACAATCACTGCAACGCGACCTGAACAATGATTACAAGTATGGACATGGTTGGGCAATTAAATTAAATGCAGGCAAAACAATGCAACCAACCTTCTCCAGAAAGGAAGTACCAGAAGTATCAAAGCTAACATTTGGTTGGCAGCAAATTTCCGTCGTTCATAGTCACAAGCATGTTGGAACCATTGTCACTAAACACTGTCGTTTCCATGCACATGTTAATGAAATTTTCCTGAAATGAAGGGTGCCTCCAGTCCCCTCTACTCGGAAGTAAAACATATACCACGCCCCATGCTTGTCCCGATATACAATACATATATCCAGCTTCACTTCGACTATTGCGACACAGTTTACGATGGACAATACACGATAAACACAGACTACAGACGTTACAGAACAGAGAGCCGAGACTTATTACAGGATTACTTTTCAGGACACCGTCCGACAAATTGAGACAACAACTGGGATGGGATTTACTGACAGTAAGATGTAAAATGCATAGACTTACCACGTACCGCAGGCTTAACAATGCGCAGTGTGACCAACCCGAATACATCAGGACTGTTCTCCCCAACAGACACCAGCACCACACGAATAGAACATTAATTGCGCACCTTCACCACGCAGACACTACCACAAAACGCAACATCCTCTTACCAATGTTTGCTTGTTCCAGCACTACCACAAAGCGCAACATCCTCTTACCAACGTTAACGAGAAGTTTAAGACAGGGATTTGCGAGCACCTTTGCACATCTTCTTTGTTGACTTCATGTTAAGCAGCAAAACAGAAGACACACTGTACGCCAGACTAAGAAAAACACGCACCTCCGATCTCAACGCTCATCTCTACCCTACACGAAAATCTGATACCACGACCTGCGCTTACGGGTACGGATCGTACAGTATGCATTTCTCACTAATATCACGCTCTTACCAATTATTGGCACTCATGTTAAGTCTCTTACCAATTATTGGCACTCATGTTAAGTCCACCAATTCTCACCAATTATTGGCACTCATGTTAAGTCAGGACGTAGGTGTTGCATGCCGTGGCTCAGTAGTGGCACCGTTCCAAAAATAGATGAGCATTTAGATGAGCACCTTCAAATTGAATATGTATCGCTACCTGTGCCTCTTTGTTGTATTGCGTCGTTATCAGTGTTGGCATTGCTTTAAGGCTTGTTTTAAAGCAATGACATGCTTGCTTTAAGGCTTGCTTATGCTGCTTTATGCTCCATGCTTTAAGGCTGTATTACTTTCATTCAGCGTTAGCATACTATTGAAATTGCTTACTTGAGAGAGTGACATGGGCGGGTGCGTGTCTGGAAAGTTGCTTCGACCTAAACCTTCTTGGCTTTTGCATCAATCCTGTACCATGTAGTTTCACCTTGCACGTGCTTTGCGAAATATATTATTCTGATTAGGATTTTGACGCGACATCCCAGTGATATTCTGACGTGACATCCCAGTGACATTCCGACGTGACATCCCAGTGACATCCACGTGAGATCCAAGTAACATTCACGTGACATCCCAGCGACATTCACATGACATCCCAGTGACATTCACGTGACATCCCAGTGACATTCACGTGAGATCCAAGTAACATTCACGTGACATCCCAGCGACATTCACATGATATCCCAGTGACATTCACGTGACATCCCAGTGACATCCACGTGAGACCCAAATGACATTCACGTGAGATCCAAGTGACATTCACGTGACATCCCAGTGACATTCACGTGACATCCAAGTAGGTTGATTTCCATGCCAGATTTATACCTGAACAATGAAAGAGCCGACGGAAGAACGTTGGGTTCGTTGGGTTTGGGTTATGCAGTGTCACAAAGTCTTCACGCCGAATGGTCGCGAGTGAACTCGATAACGCCGCGCGGGTTGTGCGATTCGAACCCACAACCCCCGGGCGAAGAGACGGATGCTCCATCGACTGAGCTGGCGCGATTTTTGAAAGCACCGATGCAAATATGCAATCACAAACTACATTGCAACACGCTTCCCAAGCCAGACAGTCATATGGTGCAAAATGGGATCTCGACTTTTTGTGGAACACCGGATTCTGAGTACTATAGCAGGAGCGGTGCTCAGCACAACCGCACCTCCACCTCCACCTCCGCCTCCGCTTCCGTCTCCACCTCCCCCTCCCCCCACACAGCAGTGCTTATGGCACACCCTCGCCTGCACTATGTGCTAAGCCGCAGACACAACCCTGCACGTGCTGCATGGCTTTCCATGTTTGGATCCATCAACTTTTGTAATGAACAGAAAATAATCATGCGATATTGTTCGTGTAAAAGGCAAAATCATGTCAAAGGCAAGCAATAATTCGCTTGGGAAGGAGCATATCGACAGTTTCCGTCTTAACAAGCGCCCTGGATGGCCTCTGAAAATTATGCGCACTGGAGGGGGGGGGGGCGGATTCCGCCCCCCCCCACCTCTAAGATCTCGGCTCCTATTACAGTTGGAGTAATGAAATTCTTAGGGTGCATGGGTACGGTAATGAACTCTATTATCTGCAAATTTCATGTCCTTAGGTCAATATCTTCAAGGTCAAATGAGGTCGCATATGTCACAATTTGCTTGTTTTGCGTGGCTTGGCTTGTCATTGTTATGGATCGCTGTGATTGTGTTTAAATGCTCCAAAATGGGCACGAATGATGTTTCGGACATGACTAATGATGCAATACAGATGCTAGACCCGGAATTTTACCTCAGGCCACCTATATCACAGCACTTTATCAGGTCAGTTGCCTGTTCCAGTTACCGGAACGGGCCGCCCGTCCGACTGCTTCGTCGGGGGCTCGGCGCAATCGGCTTCGCGAATAAAGGAGTGAAGTACGTGAATGAAGTATGGAAACGCTTAGGTACACAATGACAAACAGTAGTTTCCAGGATGTGTAGGGAGTAACATACAAAATGACATAAATCGCATGACAGTCCTGTGCATTTATGACAACATTCCAGTTGACCAAGTCTGGTTCCATTAACCTGTCATGAACTTGACCTGACTTGACCTCGGTGACCTAATATGACCTTGAAATTATATAGCATAACAATATACATCAAACAAGTCGCTAGTGTTGCCAAGAACACTTCCCTTTTGCCGATATACGGGAAGCGCATCAGCGCCGATTTTTGTGGTCTGGCGCTAGGAAATGTTTCGAGTTTAACGGCCTTTAATCTTCGGCCGATTTCCGTTTTTTCTTACTTTAAACGACGCGCCAGACATTTCGAAGCAGGTACGCAAAAAAATGGTGTATGTCAACCGATAAAATCGTGAGTTATGTACGAAAAACCGGAGGGGTGGGCGGATTACGCCCCCTCCCCCTCCGGTGCGCGCGTTAATGTATGATAGGGAGAATAAAGGTGCAAAGCGAAAACAAAACCGTGATAATAACACAACGAAGCCAACAGGGCATTCAGCCCTTGTGACGGGATATGTGAAGATTAACGTACCCGGATGTGACATCTTCTGCTCTGCTTGATCTTTATGTGAAACCTTGCAGGCAGTATATCAGACACGACAAACTGGAATTATTGTTTACGCTCTATACATTATCTGCCTAGTATCATTTTATCCTGGTTTAAAATGTTGGCAATGTTGCGAGTTGCCAGCTGGAACGGTCCTGTAGCCGCCAACTCCGCGAGATACCAGTGGCTCCCCGGCCGGCGTGAGATACCAGTGGCTCCCCGGCCGGCGTGAGATACCAGTGGCTCCCCGGCCGACGCGAGATACCAGTGGCTCCCCGGCCGACGCGAGATACCAGTGGCTCCCAGGCCGGCGCGAGATACCAGTGGCTCCCCGGCCGGCGCGAGATACCAGTGGCTCCCCGGCCGACGCGAGATACCAGTGGCTCCCCGGCCGGCGTGAGATACCAGTGGCTCCCCGGCCGGCGCGAGATACCAGTGGCTCCCCGGCCGGGGCTCCCCGGCCGGCGTGAGATACGTGGCTCCCCGGCCGGCGCGAGATACCAGTGGCTCCCCGGCCGGCGTGAGATACCAGTGGCTCCCCGGCCGGCGTGAGATACCAGTGGCTCCCCGGCCGGCGTGAGATACCAGTGGCTCCCAGGCCGGCGCGAGATACCAGTGGCTCCCCGGCCGGCGCGAGATACCAGTGGCTCCTCGGCCGGCGCGAGATACCAGTGGCTCCCCGGCCGGCGTGAGATACCAGTGGCTCCCCGGCCGGCGTGAGATACCAGTGGCTCCCCGGCCGACGCGAGATACCAGTGGCTCCCAGGCCGGCGCGAGATACCAGTGGCTCCCAGGCCGGCGTGAGATACCAGTGGCTCCCCGGCCGACGCGAGATACCAGTGGCTCCCCGGCCGACGCGAGATACCAGTGGCTCCCCGGCCGACGCGAGATACCAGTGGCTCCCCGGCCGGCGCGAGATACCAGTGGCTCCCCGGCCGGAGCGAGATACCAGTGGCTCCCCGGCCGGAGCGAGATACCAGTGGCTCCCCGGCCGGCGTGAGATACCAGTGGCTCCCCGGCCGGCGTGAGATACCAGTGGCTCCCCGGCCGACGCGAGATACCAGTGGCTCCCCGGCCGACGCGAGATACCAGTGGCTCCCCGGCCGGAGCGAGATACCAGTGGCTCCCAGGCCGGCGCGAGATACCAGTGGCTCCCAGGCCGACGCGAGATACCAGTGGTTCCCCGGCCGTTCTCAGAAAATTACCGCCACATTTGCATGCTCTCAGCCAAAACTGTGCCGGCGGCAGGAAGTCCAGCAGCGGAACCTTACATGGGCTCTGAAGAACCTTCCAGGTGATATATAACCTGGACGGGTCGCAAGTGGTTTACGGGCTCTGTGTCTGTTGTAGCGCACCTTCGTATTCACCAGGATGGCGCGCAGATTGCCCATAAAATTTAAGACACGTACGAATCGTTTGTTCATGAAGGCTTCAGATTTTGACCCATCGACCCTTATTGCGATATAAATGCTCATAAACACTGATGTAGTCAAAGAGAAGGAGTCATAAACCGAGGAGAATTGGGATATTATCGTGCCGGCTGATCGCGCCTACCCAGGAGCAGGTAAAAACCACGTCTCCGGTCGGGTATCTGGGCCCATCGGCATTCCAACGTCTGGGGTCCAGGGGGACGCCGGGCCGGTCAGAACGTGACGGCTGGCAGGGAGCAGAATTCGAATAACACGCTCGGCATGGAATACGTTCTTCAAGGGCTGTGACCTGAGGCAGTTAATTAGCGTACTTGTCGACCTGCACCTGCTGAAAATCACCTGCTCCGTCATACCGACACAGCGGCCACCTGGGTGTCCGACAGTGCGAGCTCGACACAGCGGCCACCTGGGTGTCCGACAGTGCGAGCTCGACACAGCGGCCACCTGGGTGTCCGGCAGTGCGAGCTCGACAAATCTGCTAAACGCTGTCTGAAATGACAACAATTTTGACCCTGCCCTGGACGTGGACGTCTCCCGTGGACGTCTCCCGTGGACGTCTCCCGTGGACGTCTCCCGTGGACGTCTCACGTGGACGTCTCCCGTGGACGTCTCACGTGGACGTCTCCCGTGGACGTCTCCCGTGGACGTCTCACGTGGACGTCTCCCGTGGACGTCTCCCGTGGACGCCTCCCGTGGACGTCTCACGTGGACGTCTCACGTGGACGTCTCCCATGGACCCCTCCCGTGGACGTCTCACGTGGACGTCTCCCGTGGACGTCTCCCGTGGACGTCTTACGTGGACGTCTCCCGTGGACGTCTCCCGTGGACGTCTTACGTGGACGTCTCACGTGGACGTCTCACGTGGACGTCTCACGTGGACGTCTCACGTGGACGTCTCACGTGGACGTCTCACGTGGACGTCTCACGTGGACGTCTCACGTGGACGTCTCACGTGGACGCCTCCCGTGGACGTCTCCCGTGGACGTCTCCCGTGGACGTCTCACGTGGACGTCTCCCGTGGACGTCTCCCGTGGACGCCTCCCGTGGACGTCTCCCGTGGACGTCTCACGTGGACGTCTCACGTGGACGTCTCACGTGGACGTCTCCCGTGGACGCCTCACGTGGACGTCTCCCGTTGACGCCTCCCGTGGACGTCTCACGTGGACGCCTCCCGTGGACGTCTCCCGTTGACGCCTCCCGTGGACGTCTCACGTGGACGTCTTACGTGGACGTCTCCCGTTGACGCCTCCCGTGGACGTCTCACGTGGACGTCTCCCGTGGACGCCTCCCGTGGACGTCTCACGTGGACGCCTCACGTGGACGGCATTAGTCTGCGCGTCTGTGACGTGACGACCTCGTCATCGCCGGCAACCAAATCGGTGCTCCATCGTGCCTGCCGGGCCGCGCCATAATTGACGCGGTTTGTCACAGTGACGCAGCCGCGGGGGTGATGCCAATCTATGCAGGCCGCTAACTAGGCAACCGGCGACCTGGGACTCCAGCAGACCTGGTCCGGCGCCGTCCTGCAGCAGCGACGTCACTGCCAGATCAGCAGGGGTCGTCCGCCTATCAGATAGGACCTCCAGCCGGGCATAGCAGCTGCCCGAGGGATCACTGTCAGCCGGACAGAGCAGCCGCCCGAGAGCCACTGTCAGCCGGACAGAGCAGCCGCCCGAGAGCCACTGTCAGCCGGACAGTGCAGCCGCCCGAGAGCCACTGTCAGCCGGACAGAGCAGCCGCCCGAGAGCCACTGTCAGCCGGACAGAGCAGCCGCCCGAGGGCCACTGTCAGCCGGGCATAGCAGCCGCCCGAGAGCCACTGTCAGCCGGACAGTGCAGCCGCCCGAGAGCCACTGTCAGCCGGGCAGAGCAGCCGCCCGAGGAGCCACTGTCAGCCGGGCAGAGCAGCCGCCCGAGGGCCACTGTCAGCCGGACAGAGCAGCCGCCCGAGAGCCACTGTCAGCCGGACAGAGCAGCCGCCCGAGGGCCACTGTCAGCCGGACAGAGCAGCCGCCCGAGAGCCACTGTCAGCCGGACAGAGCAGCCGCCCGAGAGCCACTGTCAGCCGGACAGAGCAGCCGCCCGAGAGCCACTGTCAGCCGGACAGAGCAGCCGCCCGAGAGCCACTGTTAGCCGGGCAGTGCAGCCGCGCCGGAGCAGAGCAGCCGCCCGAGAGCCACTGTCAGCCGGGCAGAGCAGCCGCCCGAGAGCCACTGTTAGCCGGGCAGAGCAGCCGCCCGAGAGCCACTGTCAGCCGGGCAGAGCAGCCGCCCGAGAGCCACTGTCAGCCGGACAGAGCAGCCGCCCGAGAGCCACTGTTAGCCGGGCAGTGCAGCCGCCCGAGAGCAGAGCAGCCGCCCGAGAGCCACTGTCAGCCGGACAGAGCAGCCGCCCGAGAGCCACTGTTAGCCGGGCAGTGCAGCCGCCCGAGAGCAGAGCAGCCGCCCGAGAGCCACTGTCAGCCGGGCAGAGCAGCCGCCCGAGAGCCACTGTCAGCCGGGCAGAGCAGCCGCCCGAGAGCCACTGTCAGCCGGACAAAGCAGCCGCCCGAGAGCCACTGTCAGCCGGACAGAGCAGCCGCCCGAGAGCCACTGTCAGCCGGACAGAGCAGCCGCCCGAGAGCCACTGTCAGCCGGACAGAGCAGCCGCCCGAGAGCCACTGTCAGCCGGACAGAGCAGCCGCCCGAGAGCCACTGTCAGCCGGACAGAGCAGCCGCCCGAGAGCCACTGTTAGCCGGGCAGTGCAGCCGCCCGAGACAGGGACAGAGCAGCCGCCCGAGAGCCACTGTCAGCCGGGCAGAGCAGCCGCCCGAGAGCCACTGTTAGCCGGGCAGAGCAGCCGCCCGAGAGCCACTGTCAGCCGGGCAGAGCAGCCGCCCGAGAGCCACTGTCAGCCGGACAGAGCAGCCGCCCGAGAGCCACTGTTAGCCGGGCAGTGCAGCCGCCCGAGAGCAGGGGCAGAGCAGCCGCCCGAGAGCCACTGTCAGCCGGACAGAGCAGCCGCCCGAGAGCCACTGTCAGCCGGGCAGAGCAGCCGCCCGAGTAGCAGAGCAGCCGCCCGAGAGCCACTGTCAGCCGGACAGAGCAGCCGCCCGAGAGCCACTGTTAGCCGGGCAGAGCAGCCGCCCGAGAGCCACTGTCAGCCGGGCAGAGCAGCCGCCCGAGAGCCACTGTCAGCCGGGCAGAGCAGCCGCCCGAGAGCCACTGTCAGCCGGGCAGAGCAGCCGCCCGAGAGCCACTGTCAGCCGGGCATAGCAGCCGCCCGAGAGCCACTGTCAGCCGGGCAGAGCAGCCGCCCGAGAGCCACTGTCAGCCGGGCATAGCAGCTGCCCGAGAGCCACTGTCAGCCGGGCATAGCAGCTGCCCGAGAGCCACTGTCAGCCGGGCATAGCAGCCGCCCGAGAGCCACTGTCAGCCGGACAGAGCAGCCGCCCGAGGGCCACTGTCAGCCGGACAGAGCAGCCGCCCGAGACTGTCAGCCGGGCAGAGCAGCCGCCCGAGAGCCACTGTCAGCCGGGCATAGCAGCCGCCCGAGAGCCACTGTTAGCCGGGCAGTGCAGCCGCCCGAGAGCAGAGCAGCCGCCCGAGAGCCACTGTCAGCCGGGCAGAGTAGCCGCCCGAGAGCCACTGTCAGCCGGGCAGAGCAGCCGCCCGAGAGCCACTGTCAGCCGGACAGAGCAGCCGCCCGAGAGCCACTGTCAGCCGGACAGAGCAGCCGCCCGAGAGCCACTGTCAGCCGGACAGAGCAGCCGCCCGAGAGCCACTGTTAGCCGGGCAGTGCAGCCGCGCCGAGAGCAGAGCAGCCGCCCGAGAGCCACTGTCAGCCGGGCATAGCAGCTGCCCGAGAGCCACTGTCAGCCGGACAGAGCAGCCGCCCGAGAGCCACTGTCAGCCGGACAGAGCAGCCGCCCGAGAGCCACTGTCAGCCGGGCAGAGCAGCCGCCCGAGAGCCACTGTCAGCCGGACAGAGCAGCCGCCCGAGAGCCACTGTTAGCCGGGCAGTGCAGCCGCCCGAGAGCAGAGCAGCCGCCCGAGAGCCACTGTCAGCCGGACAGAGCAGCTGCCCGAGGGCCACTGTCAGCCGGACAGAGCAGCCGCCCGAGAGCCACTGTCAGCCGGACAGAGCAGCCGCCCGAGAGCCACTGTCAGCCGGACAGAGCAGCCGCCCGAGAGCCACTGTCAGCCGGACAGAGCAGCCGCCCGAGAGCCACTGTCAGCCGGACAGAGCAGCCGCCCGAGAGCCACTGTCAGCCGGACAGAGCAGCCGCCCGAGAGCCACTGTCAGCCGGACAGAGCAGCCGCCCGAGAGCCACTGTCAGCCGGACAGAGCAGCCGCCCGAGAGCCACTGTCAGCCGGACAGAGCAGCCGCCCGAGGGCCACTGTCAGCCGGACAAAGCAGCCGCCCGAGAGCCACTGTCAGCCGGACAAAGCAGCCGCCCGAGAGCCACTGTCAGCCGGACAGAGCAGCCGCCCGAGAGCCACTGTCAGCCGGACAGAGCAGCCGCCCGAGAGCCACTGTCAGCCGGACAGAGCAGCCGCCCGAGAGCCACTGTCAGCCGGACAGTGCAGCCGCCCGAGAGCCACTGTTAGCCGGGCAGTGCAGCCGCCCGAGAGCAGAGCAGCCGCCCGAGAGCCACTGTTAGCCGGACAGAGCAGCCGCCCGAGAGCCACTGTCAGCCGGGCATAGCAGCCGCCCGAGAGCCACTGTCAGCCGGACAGAGCAGCCGCCCGAGAGCCACTGTCAGCCGGGCAGAGCAGCCGCCCGAGAGCCACTGTCAGCCGGGCAAAGTACTTTTTTGTAGTCATGGCGCCATTCCGCCACAGTATGTACATAACTGGCAGTCACAGTAGTGTGTTTCCGTCTCCGCCACAGTATGTACCTGACAGTCGCAGTAGTGTGTTTCCGTCTCCGCCACAGTATGTACCTGACAGTCGCAGTAGTGTGTTTCCGTCTCCGCCACAGTATGTACCTGACAGTCGCAGTAGTGTTTTCCTGTCACCACCACAGAATGTTCCTGACAGTGCACGGAGGAGGGTGATGCCCTTCGCACATATCATTGTGATGTCAGTGATATGCGTGTTGAGGCTATGTCTCTGATCTAAATGCATTCCCAAGAACTTGAAGCCTTTCACGTGCTCGGCGGCTGTGCGGTCGATGCGAAGTGAAGATGGGTGTGTAGGGTGGAGGCGATCATACGTGACTGTGATAGTTTTTTAGCGGACAGGATGAAGCCCCATGTGCACCACCCTGGGATGTGCTCCAGTGCTTATTTATTTGTTTTCTCTGTTTTTAGAAGCACCGTGTAATTATCCAAATGGCCGCATCCTCCGCGAAAAGTGAAAGCAACGTGATTTGTCTGTGTGGTCGGCGAACATGTCGTTAATCATGATGAGGAGGAGAGCCGGACAGAGTGCACTCCCAGGAATCAGCAATCAAAGGATTAGCTATAGGCCCTGGTCCTTTGATGTGGTGCTTGATAATGTAAGCAATTAATATGCGCGGAATGTTTTAAAATATAGCATAGTTAGCGGGATGGTTACATTTCCAAAAGCATTCTACGGTGAATGTGGCGCAGTGTATGCCGATCAAATTGTCCCCGTGATCCTACTGCGATTCCATGACTAACTTCAAATACCGAGCGAATGACCTGTGCGGTCCGGATCGTCTCCGGTCACCCTGCCAGTCACCATGAGCAAAGACGATTATTCACTGTAATTGTTTGCATGCAAGACGTGACGTGAAGACGTGACGTGAAGACATGACGTGAAGACGTGACGTGAAGACGTGACGTGAAGACGTGACGTGAAGACGTGACGTGAAGACGTGACGTGAAGACGTGGGTAGACTGCGTTCGTGTTGTCATAAGTGGGAGAATCTTCCTTGGAACATACTGTTCAGCGGTTATAGGCAACGGTTTGCTCATCGAGCAAATTGGTTCGCCGTCTTGGCTTACGAAATCGTTCTACTCTCGAAACGCTAACTAGTTCACCCTACTACTGTCGTGTCCTGTGCCTTCAAGCTTCCTAGGGAAGTCAAAAAGGGACTACGGTTGTTCCTCCTCGACTGATGCATCGGGGATGCGTTTGAGCACGAGCCACAGAAGTGTCTAGGGGACAGGTAATGGACCACCAATCACTGATGACTCGTGATTAGTCGAAGTGGTTGCTTGAGCTGCTGGTGGGCAACCACATTGATCAGAATAGCTGGTGACACCTTCTAGCGCGACAGATCGCCGAGGAAGACGAGCACCACCGTCTGAGCGACACCGCCCTCAGGCGATATGGATCATCTTCCGGCCAGTTTTACATCACCTAAATGTCTACAGTTTACGGTGCGTCTGGTTATGTTCCAGTGGCCGCGGCTAGGTGCTTGGCCGTCAGGGCAAAGGTCACCCACGGATGAGCCCCGACTTAAGAGTGCCGGCCGCTCGGCCGCCAGGCGATACGCAAAGAACCTCCCTCACATCCCTTCCACCATCAATGAACAACAGCTCTGCTCCGCTTCAGCAGACACCTCCACGAGCGCCGCGACTCAGTCGAGAGCTGGTCGGCGTCGTGATGTGTGGCCGACTGCCGGCCACGTGGCCAGATCAGGTCAGACCAGGCCAGACCAGGTCACACCAGGCCAGACCAACTGACGGGGGTGTGGCCGCTACCGGCCGCGGAGCCAGACCAGGCCAGACCAGGCCAGACCAGGCCAGACCAACTGACGGGGGTGTGGCCGCTACCGTCCGCGGAGCCAGACCAGGCCAGACCAACTGACCGGGGTGTGGCCGCTACCGGCCGCGGAGCCAGACCAGGCCAGACCAACTGACCGGGGTGTGGCCGCTACCGTCCGTGGAGCCAGACCAGGCCAGACCAACTGACCGGGGTGTGGCCGCTACCGTCCGCGGAGCCAGACCAGGCCAGACCAACTGACGGGGTGTGGCCGCTACCGGCCGCGGAGCCAGACCAGGCCAGACCAACTGACCGGGGTGTGGCCGCTACCGGCCGCGGAGCCAGACCAACTGACGGGGGTGTGGCCGCTACCGTCCGCGGAGCCAGACCAGGCCAGACCAACTGACGGGGGTGTGGCCGCTACCGGCCGCGGAGCCAGACCAGGCCAGACCAACTGACCGGGGTGTGGACGCTACCGGCCGCGGAGCCAGACCAGGCCAGACCAACTGACCGGGGTGTGGACGCTACCGGCCGCGGAGCCAGACCAGGCCAGACCAACTGACCGGGGGTGTGGACGCTACCGGCCGCGGAGCCAGACCAGGCCAGACCAACTGACGGGGGTGTGGACGCTACCGGCCGTGGAGCCAGACCAGGCCAGACCAACTGACCGGGGTGTGGCCGCTACCGGCCGCGGAGCCAGACCAGGCCAGACCAACTGACCGGGGTGTGGCCGCTACCGTCCGTGGAGCCAGACCAGGCCAGACCAACTGACGGGGGTGTGGCCGCTACCGGCCGCGGAGCCAGACCAGGCCAGACCAACTGACCGGGGTGTGGCCGCTACCGTCCGCGGAGCCAGACCAGGCCAGACCAACTGACCGGGGTGTGGCCGCTACCGGCCGCGGAGCCAGACCAGGCCAGACCAACTGACGGGGGTGTGGCCGCTACCGGCCGTGGAGCCAGACCAGGCCAGACCAGGCCAGACCAGGCCAGACCAGGCCAGACCAACTGACCGGGGTGTGGCCGCTACCGGCCGCGGAGCCAGACCAGGCCAGACCAACTGACGGCGGTGTGGACGGTACCGGCCGCGGAGCCAGACCAGGCCAGACCAACTGACCGGGGTGTGGCCGCTATCGGCCGCGGAGCCAGACCAACTGACGGGGGTGTGGCCGCTACCGGCCGTGGAGCCAGACCAGGCCAGACCAACTGACCGGGGTGTGGCCGCTACCGTCCGTGGAGCCAGACCAGGCCAGACCAGGCCAGACCAACTGACCGGGGTGTGGCCGCTACCGGCCGCGGAGCCAGACCAACTGACGGGGGTGTGGCCGCTACCGGCCGTGGAGCCAGACCAGGCCAGACCAACTGACCGGGGTGTGGCCGCTACCGTCCGCGGAGCCAGACCAGGCCAGACCAACTGACCGGGGTGTGGCCGCTACCGGCCGTGGAGCCAGACCAGGCCAGACCAACTGACGGGGGTGGCCGCTGCCGTCCGCGGAGCCAGACCAGCTGACCGGGGTGTGGCCGCTACCGTCCGCGGAGCCAGACCAACTGACGGGGGTGTGGCCGCTACCGGCCGTGGAGCCAGACCAGGCCAGACCAACTGACGGGGGTGTGGCCGCTACCGGCCGTGGAGCCAGACCAGGCCAGACCAACTGACCGGGGTGTGGCCGCTACCGTCCGCGGAGCCAGACCAGGCCAGACCAACTGACCGGGGTGTGGCCGCTACCGGCCGCGGAGCCAGACCAGGCCAGACCAACTGACGGGGGTGTGGCCGCTACCGGCCGCGGAGCCAGACCAGGCCAGACCAACTGACCGGGGTGTGGCGCTACCGGCCGCGGAGCCAGACCAGGCCAGACCAACTGACCGGGGTGTGGCCGCTACCGTCCGTGGAGCCAGACCAGGCCAGACCAACTGACGGGGGTGTGGGCGCTACCGGCCGTGGAGCCAGACCAGGCCAGACCAACTGACCGGGGTGTGGCCGCTACCGGCCGCGGAGCCAGACCAGGCCAGACCAACTGACCGGGGTGTGGCCGCTACCGTCCGCGGAGCCAGACCAGGCCAGACCAACTGACGGGGGTGTGGCCGCTACCGTCCGCGGAGCCAGACCAGGCCAGACCAACTGACGGGGGTGTGGCCGCTACCGTCCGTGGAGCCAGACCAGGCCAGACCAACTGACTGGGGTGTGGCCGCTACCGTCCGTGGAGCCAGACCAGGCCAGACCAACTGACGGGGGGGTGGCCGCTACCGGCCGCGGAGCCAGACCAGGCCAGACCAACTGACCGGGGTGTGGCCGCTACCTTCCGCGGAGCCAGACCAGGCCAGACCAACTGACCGGGGGTGTGGCCGCTACCGGACGCGGAGCCAGACCAGGCCAGACCAACTGACGGGGGTGTGGCCGCTACCGGCCGTGGAGCCAGACCAGGCCAGACCAGGCCAGACCAGGCCAGACCAGGCCAGACCAACTGACCGGGGTGTGGCCGCTACCGGCCGCGGAGCCAGACCAGGCCAGACCAACTGACGGGGGTGTGGACGGTACCGGCCGCGGAGCCAGACCAGGCCAGACCAACTGACCGGGGTGTGGCCGCTATCGGCCGCGGAGCCAGACCAACTGACGGGGGTGTGGCCGCTACCGGCCGTGGAGCCAGACCAGGCCAGACCAACTGACCGGGGTGTGGCCGCTACCGTCCGCGGAGCCAGACCAGGCCAGACCAACTGACCGGGGTGTGGCCGCTACCGGCCGCGGAGCCAGACCAGGCCAGACCAACTGACGGGGGTGTGGCCGCTACCGGCCGTGGAGCCAGACCAGGCCAGACCAACTGACCGGGGTGTGGCCGCTACCGTCCGCGGAGCCAGACCAGGCCAGACCAACTGACCGGGGTGTGGCCGCTACCGGCCGCGGAGCCAGACCAGGCCAGACCAACTGACGGGGGTGTGGCCGCTACCGGCCGCGGAGCCAGACCAGGCCAGACCAACTGACCGGGGTGTGGCCGCTACCGGCCGCGGAGCCAGACCAGGCCAGACCAACTGACCGGGGTGTGGCCGCTACCGTCCGTGGAGCCAGACCAGGCCAGACCAACTGACGGGGGTGTGGCCGCTACCGGCCGTGGAGCCAGACCAGGCCAGACCAACTGACCGGGGTGTGGCCGCTACCGGCCGCGGAGCCAGACCAGGCCAGACCAACTGACCGGGGGTGTGGCCGCTACCGTCCGCGGAGCCAGACCAGGCCAGACCAACTGACGGGGGGTGTGGCCGCTACCGTCCGCGGAGCCAGACCAGGCCAGACCAACTGACGGGGGTGTGGCCGCTACCGTCCGTGGAGCCAGACCAGGCCAGACCAACTGACTGGGGTGTGGCCGCTACCGTCCGTGGAGCCAGACCAGGCCAGACCAACTGACGGGGGTGTGGCCGCTACCGGCCGCGGAGCCAGACCAGGCCAGACCAACTGACCGGGGTGTGGCCGCTACCGTCCGCGGAGCCAGACCAGGCCAGACCAACTGACCGGGGTGTGGCCGCTACCGGACGCGGAGCCAGACCAGGCCAGACCAACTGACGGGGGTGTGGCCGCTACCGGCCGTGGAGCCAGACCAGGCCAGACCAGGCCAGACCAGGCCAGACCAGGCCAGACCAACTGACCGGGGTGTGGCCGCTACCGGCCGCGGAGCCAGACCAGGCCAGACCAACTGACGGGGGTGTGGACGGTACCGGCCGCGGAGCCAGACCAGGCCAGACCAACTGACCGGGGTGTGGCCGCTATCGGCCGCGGAGCCAGACCAACTGACGGGGGTGTGGCCGCTACCGGCCGTGGAGCCAGACCAGGCCAGACCAACTGACCGGGGTGTGGCCGCTACCGTCCGCGGAGCCAGACCAGGCCAGACCAGGCCAGACCAACTGACCGGGGTGTGGCCGCTACCGGCCGCGGAGCCAGACCAACTGACGGGGGGTGTGGCCGCTACCGGCCGTGTAGCCAGACCAGGCCAGACCAACTGACCGGGGTGTGGCCGCTACCGTCCGCGGAGCCAGACCAGGCCAGACCAACTGACCGGGGTGTGGCCGCTACCGGCCGTGGAGCCAGACCAGGCCAGACCAACTGACGGGGGTGTGGCCGCTGCCGTCCGCGGAGCCAGACCAGCTGACCGGGGTGTGGCCGCTACCGTCCGCGGAGCCAGACCAACTGACGGGGGTGTGGCCGCTACCGGCCGTGGAGCCAGACCAGGCCAGACCAACTGACGGGGGTGTGGCCGCTACCGGCCGTGGAGCCAGACCAGGCCAGACCAACTGACCGGGGTGTGGCCGCTACCGTCCGCGGAGCCAGACCAGGCCAGACCAACTGACCGGGGTGTGGCCGCTACCGGCCGCGGAGCCAGACCAGGCCAGACCAACTGACGGGGGTGTGGACGCTACCGGCCGTGGAGCCAGACCAGGCCAGACCAACTGACCGGGGGTGTGGCCGCTACCGGCCGCGGAGCCAGACCAGGCCAGACCAACTGACCGGGGTGTGGCCGCTACCGGCCGCGGGCCAGACCAGGCCAGACCAACTGACCGGGGTGTGGCCGCTACCGTCCGCGGAGCCAGACCAGGCCAGACCAACTGACGGGGGTGTGGCCGCTACCGTCCGCGGAGCCAGACCAGGCCAGACCAACTGACGGGGGTGTGGCCGCTACCGTCCGTGGAGCCAGACCAGGCCAGACCAACTGACGGGGGTGTGGCCGCTACCGGCCGTGGAGCCAGACCAGGCCAGACCAACTGACGGGGGTGTGGCCGCTACCGGCCGCGGAGCCAGACCAGGCCAGACCAACTGACGGGGGTGTGGCCGCTACCGGCCGCGGAGCCAGACCAGCTGACACCAGCGTGTGGCCGCTGCCTCATTACCCAGCGCCGACTATGTGGCCGGCTGTCGGCTGGGGTGTAGTACCGGCCCGGTTTGTCGCTGTTTATCACTCGGTTCTCTTCGCTGTGTATGGGCTCCATCAGAAACGTGGCACCTTCCGTGATACGTTGATATCCGAAAATTATAGGGTTAGGTAAGGTCAGGCCGTACGGTCAGGTCAAGTGCGTTCAACCTTGAATATCCCGGGTATATCACCTTGGAAGTATAAGAAATGGGCTTCAAGAATCACTGACATGATAATGAAACATCGTTGTAAACTATCCAGTTTCTGACCTCGTGACTGACCTGAAGTCACACGGGGACAATGCACAGATCAATACAGCCATCTGACCTCGTGACTGAAGTCACACGGGGACAATGCACATATCCATAAAGCCATCATTACAGCCTTCGCTTAAGCATACATTGTTTGAAAAGCAATTCCGAAGAATTGTTAAATCAAGTCAAATCAGGTCATTGGTTGACCATCCAATATCATGTCGCAAGCCTTAGGCGGCGCTGAAACTGATTTCAGATATGACTTCATGA
>JAOTOM010005165.1:50000-125000 GCA_034440615.1 Ashinkailepas kermadecensis
AACCTAACCTAACCTAAACTCACTTAGCCTCGCCTGCTTAAAAAAATACATTTCCCAAAATATATTCGAAGGATTTTTAAACTTAACTCAAATTTGTCAACTGAAAAACCTAACCTTATGTAGCCTAACCACTTTGTTTGCTGTATTGAGGAAAATGTTTGTAACACTTTTATTGTGAACACCGATGCGCACTGGAAGGAAGAGGGCGAAATCCGCACACCCTCCGATTTTTCGTAAATATATCCCGATCTTACCGGTCGATATACGCCATTAATTATGCACCTACCTCAAAATGTCCGGCGCGTCGTTCAAAGCTAGAAAAATGAGAATTTATCGCGTTAGAGGCCGTCAAAATCAGAGCATTTCGCAGCGCCAGACCACAAACATCGGCGCTGATGCGCCTCCCATATATCGGCAAAAGGAAAGTGTCCTTGGCAATACTAGCGACTTGCTTGATGTATATTGTTATGCTGTGTAGCTTCAAGGTCATGTTAGGTCACCGAGGTCAAGTCAGGTCAAGTTCATTACAGGTCAATGGAACTAAACTAAGTCAACTGGAAGGGTGTCAAAGATGCAAATGATTGTCAAGCAAGTCATGCCATTTCGCATGTTCCTCCCCGCACATCCTGAAAACTACTGTTTTTGTCATTGGGAACCTAAGCGTTTCCATAATTCATTCATGTACTTCAGCCCTTTCTTCGCGAAGCCAATTTTTGGTATCATGGTCCATCATGGTGTTCACAAAAACAAGCTCTACATATTTCGTCTCCATAAAGCAAACAAATGGTCTAGGTTTGTTTAGGTTAGGTTAGTTTAGGTTTTTAAAGTTTTTTTTTCCTCTAAAACAATTAAACATAATTGGGAAGTCGTGTTTATTCAAAAGTAGGTTATGCTAGCTTACGTTAGGTTGGATTGGGTTGTTAATTTAGAAACTTTAAGAACATCAATTTTTTAAAATTTTTCACCTATATTTTTGTTTTGTTTTTCTGTTCTCAAAATTTATATTTGCTAGATTGGGTTACGATATGCCGCATTATAATTTTATTTCTAAATATTACTTTTATGCTATGTTACTTAACTCATTGTTTGGTGTTATTTTGCTCACTCAAATGAAAAGTAAGCAATTCCACAGAAGGTGAGTGTCTACATCATCTTAGTCACATTTATAAACATTGCACTGAAAGATAAATTCCAAGACTTCATAAAACACCTTAAAGCACAAGCTTACCTTTTTCATTTGTCATATGAGCTCAACATTTATCACAGTTCAGTCTTCCATGGCACAGTGCCAGCCTGAACAAATGGTGCTGTAAACAGCGGGTCCAATGGCTCTATGGCTACATACTTATCAATAAACCAACGCAATCCATAGCATGATCATCAAGTCATAAAGCATTAAGGCTTGATAATATCCATAGTGGCCCATCTTGGTTAAGCCTTTACAATCATCTGGTAGCGACATTTGGGGGTGATAATCCAGGTTTGGAGGCTTTCTTTCAGGTAATAAATTTCAAGCAGCAGAACTAAACCACCCAAAAACCATTATCTGAGAAGTATATTTTGTTTGTCCACAAAATAATCTGAAAGTGGCATGGCCCACTGAGCTTTTCAGTGTGCATAGCTGAAAAAATGATGTGATGAAATAACAATTAAGCTTGTTTGTCCCAAAGCAATACCACGTATGCCTTGCTAAGTATGCCAGGTATTGTGTGTTGTCAAGTTCACTTATGTTAGTTATTGTTGGTTAAGGGTGCATCAACTGTGTAAGTCGTAAAGCACCTGTAATTTCAGGGTGTGTTGCAATGAGGTTGGCAAGATGCTGACATAAGCAGATTAATACCATGGATGTGGCAAAATATTTCCTGTGAAGACACCTTGTGCAGACTATGACAGGCTTGCGATTTTGGATCCTGAGGTTCTCTAGATCCCAGAGAGAACTTCCCGTCTTCACTGCAGTCTTCCCGCACGACTGCACCGATCTGCACGCGATCCTGTCCCGAGTCAAAACGGCCGAATGTTCGCAATTGTTTCGTTAAGCAGCATTAAGATGCTAATGTTCGCGCTATTTTTCCATGCATATTTTACGCACCCAGGTGCTAAGTATAAGCAGCCAAAGAATGTTTAAACTCCCGCCAAAGATCACGAACTGTAACAGTGCTAGATATAAGCATTATTATTGTTCTGGACTGCTTGACATAACACTCATGGCTGCTAGGATCAAGCATCCTCATCCTTGCAGTCTAGTACCTGCAGGTTAGAATTAGCCCCTTCCAGCCAAATAGTACATATGGTGCTTGATACTAGCATCATTGGGGGTCAATCGCAAAACAGCGTTGTTTGAAGCAGCCACTTAGCATGCAATTAGCAACAAAAGTGCCAATCATTAGTTCACAGTGCACGAGGCGATGGAGCTGTTGGATCAATTCGAATACCACGTCCGGGTGAGTAGCAAAGTAGAACACATCTTGTTCATGGGAACGCGTCACTCAGCATGCGTACGTGCAGGATAATTACATGGCGGTGGTATGGGTCCAAGCAGAATAACTATGAGTAATGAGAAGGAAAGACACGCTCAGTATGCTAATATCCAATACGGTAGGACCTCACTCTATTGAAGCTATTCGACATTGTGGGTGGGCCCACAGCCTCTGATTTCGGCCAAGGCACTGAACCCTGTCCTCTGGCTGCGGTGGAACTGCCTGCCAACCAGGACGTATCGCCTCCATTAGCGAAGCTAGAATATGGCCATTTATACTGGGATATTTTGCTGTAGGGCAGCCACCCACTTTCTTCCTTGGGTGGGCGGGGGTCAAAACTAGGTTTGTCTGGGGTTTGCTGCTTTAAGGGCTGCTTATAATGTCATAGCGTGGATGTCTCACTTGGGGTGTCAGTTCCCCCTCTTATCCCATCACGCTACAGCCCAGAGATATAGTCCCGACCCTGATGACAGCACGGGCCAGAGGGCATCTGTCTCGCCTGAACTGTAGTACTCCTCTGACCCCATCACGCTACAGCCCAGAGATATAGTCCCGACCCTTATGACAGCACGGACCAGGGGGCACCTGCCTTTCCTGAACTAGCAACTGTCTCTCCTGAACAGCCAGCACCCCTCTGACCCCACCACACTACAGCACAGAAATATAATGTGCAGCACGACCGACAGCTCGATCGAGTGTACCCCGGATCGTGCTGTCGGTCGTGCTGCTTGCGTGCTGCTGTCGGGTCTGCTAGCCCTGTCGTGCACCATGGTCCATAAATGTGCAATGATGCACGAATAACGATGGTGAAGAGATCAATATGCCAACTTAAAGTGGTGGACAGCGTCGCTCGCCGTTTGCGGGCTCCAAAGCAGACGGTCGCGGCGGCGGCTGGCACTGCGCTGCCACTGCCTGGAGAACAATGGCCCGATGTCCCCGATGTCACCTTCACACCGGGGGATCAGTAACACACCGGCGCATGACTGTGGTGAGGATGATTGCTCGCCACTCGCTCACTCTTCTAACCACGGTGGCCACCTCGAATGGCACACGACTTGCCGACGTGCAATTTGTGCAAATGTGATGGAGAGTTATGCGGCCGCGGCCTCAGCGAACGAGCTGAATGTGAAATTAATCTCCGACAGTTCTGAGCGCATACGTTAAGCCTTACCATCCATGCGAATCCCTCAACTTGGCTTCTGGTTTCGCGGCACTTTTCGAGCTTTGTGGCGCACGTGTACAACATGCAAATGCGACGGAACCATTTTCACTCGACGCAAGGTGGACAATAACAGCGATCGGATGGAGTGCCATGGGACAAATCAATTGCGGATAGGCATAGCGGGTGTCAAAATAAAATACCACGTGTGTCGGATACGCGATACTGCTAGACATCGGCGACCAATGGGAACAGAGATATCCCAATCGGACCGCATTCCGCGCAAGACTCCCGACGCTCTCGAGACAAATCAATTCCGACTTGACTGGCGCAGAACAAAACAGCGCAGTGCATTGTTGGTGGTCGGTGGCGGCGCGCAGTCCCGCTGAGACGGCGGCGAGCGGCGTCCGCCCGGCCTGACCCGACCGGCGGTCATTCCTCCGGCGCCGGCGCGCCTTTGTCGAGACACGAGCGTCGGCGCCAGGCCCTCTGCCGGTGACAACCGCCTCCTCTGCAGGCGGCAAATCCGTCCGGGTAGTCGCAGCCGAGAGCCAGTTCAACGGTCAAAGGGAGAGAGAGAGGGGGGCAGAGACAGCGAGACAAGGAGAGAGAGAGAGAGAGAGAGAGAGAGAGAGAGAGAGAGAGAGAGAGAGAGAGAGAGAGAGATATATATATATATATATATATATATATATATATATATATATATATATATATATATATATATATATATATATATATATATATATATATATATATATATATATATATATATATATATATATATATATATATATATATATATATATATATATATATATATATATATATATATATATATATATATATATATATATATATATATATATATATATATATTATATATATATATATATATATATATATATATATATATTATATATATATATATATATATATATATATATATATATATATATATATATATATATATATATATATATATATATATATATATATATATATAGAGAGATATATATATATATATATATAGAGATATAGAGAGAGAGAGAGAGAGAGAGAGAGAGAGAGAGAGAGAGAGAGAGAGAGAGAGAGAGAGAGAGAGAGAGAGAGAGAGAGAGAGAGAGAGAGAGAGAGAGAGAGAGAGAGAGAGAGAGAGAGAGAGAGAGAGAGAGGTAGGTGTTGTTTCCGCCATCCTGCTTCATTGAACCACAATTTAAGTCCTGCTACTCTAAAGCTCACAGCCACCCTTAGCCATCGTACTCCCATATATCCATTCATGGTTCTCATAACGTTATAACAGCTTCAACTCGTATGCGCCTGAAGTACCACCTGAGCGTCGGCCGGCCGCCGCCTGCCTCGTGGGGCCCGTTCCTGTAGGGTCCACTCCCATCAGCCGACCACCGCCTGCCGCGTGGGGCCCGCTCCCATCAGCCGGCCGCCGCCTGCCGCGTGGGGCCCGCTCCTGTGGGGTCCACTCCCGTGGGGCCCGCTTCCATCAGCCGGCCGCCGCCTGCCTCGTGGGGCCCGCTCCTGTGGGGTCCACTCCCATCAGCCGACCACCGCCTGCCGCGTGGGGCCCGCTCCCATCAGCCGGCCACCGCCTACCGCGTGGGGCCCGCTCCCATCAGCCGGCCGCCGCCTGCCGCGTGGGGCCCGCTCCCGTGGGGTCCACTCCCATCAGCCGGCCACCGCCTGCCGCGTGGGGCCCGCTCCCATCAGCCGGCCGCCGCCTGCCGCGTGGGGCCCGCTCCCGTGGGGTCCACTCCCATCAGCCGACCACCGCCTGCCGCGTGGGGCCCGCTCCCATCAGCCGGCCGCCGCCTGCCTCGTGGGGCCCGTTCCTGTGGGGTCCACCCCCATCAGCCGACCACCGCCTGCCGCGTGGGGCCCGCTCCCGTGGGGCCCGATCCCATCGGCCGGCCACCGCCTGTCGCGTGGGGCCCGCTCCCATCGGAGGTATGCCCGGAACCGAAGCTTTAGCTATTTTTTGCAAGAGCCGACCTGTCATTGCATCACCCAACCCACGCCCTGTGAAGCACTAGCCTACTGCCACGTCCCTCAAATTTCACTTCCAGTTACATTTCGGTCAGAGGCCATCACCATCCCGTTCAAAACTCGCTTTCCTCGCCTTTCACAGCAGTTCAGTTTTACGTATTTTTCGGAGCACTCAAAACGAAGAACACATTCTCCCTTCATGGTGACTTATATCACGTCGACCAGGCAAAATCAGCCCTATTGATGGCCTCCGGATATTAGGTATCAAGCTGACATGGCAGCGACGGCTCAGGCAATCCAAAGCTGACATGGCAACGACGGCTCAGGCAATCCAAACCACTGTTTAGTGGCGGCCATCAGCGAAGCTTTGCTGCTGGGGCCGCTGCTTTTCCCGGAGAAGCTTACCAAGGTCGGTGACGACAGCCACATTCAGCCGGAACAGATTGCGCCACGCTCTCATAACTCTAAAGGACATGCACCCGACATGCAGATGTCAAGGGAAAATAAATAACTGCTAACTTGTACGGCATACATGTCAATATTGTGCATTGTGCTGCCATATGGCAGCTTTCTTCGAAGGAGATTAACGTCGCAAATAATGCTTTCGCGTGTATTTTATGTCCCTAGTTCTTGGCTCTAGAACATCCAGTAATCCCTTGTCTGCCAAAAGATGATGAATGCATACATACGTACATACATACATACATACATACATCCATACACACATACATACATACATATATATATATATATACACATATATATATATATATATATATATATATATATATGAGTACTTTATAGTGGTTCTCTGAAGCTGTGCCCGATCACGTGGCGTATTCCGATTTCTGAAATGTTGGGCGTCTGCCTGGTACGCACCTGTGACTTTCCGAAATCTCCTCCAAGACCGTTCCCAGCGTGAGATTCGGTGTGCTGATCCCCATGAAGTGTTGGCACAGCGCCATTGCATCATGTACCACCTGGAAGTGTATGGCGAGGGTAACGGCCGCCATGTATCAGCGGTATCAACTGTATCGGCCGAAGTGTCAGCCGGTGAGGCCAGCACGTTTTTATCGGCCGAATTGCATTCCACACCCAATGCTGAGGAGAACCCCCATGCTCTATGTGCTTCATCTGAGCTCGCGCTTTACGTATGGGCGCCGTTCCGCACGCGTGAGTCATGCGAGCCAGTTAACACTCTTTCAAGGTGCTATGCTAAGTAGAGGGATCGCTCCGCAGACGAGCGTGCAAACGGCGGGCGCGCGTTTTTGCCGCCGCCTCTTGTCATGACGTACGCGGCCGTATCTCATCGTGGCGCGGCGACACGCAGTGCGTCGTTACCAGCCGGCGACGACATGACACCGACAAAAAGCCACCGCCGCCCAGGCGTGTCATAACACGGACGCGCGCGTCTCGTGCCGTGTATGTGCCACTGACGAACATCGTCTGGGGAGGGGAGACACGTGACGTCACGGGAGAGAGGGAGACACGTGACGTCACGGGAGGGGAGACCAGTGACGTCACGGGAGGGGAGACACGTGACGTCACGGGAGGGGATACCAGTGACGTCACGGGAGAGAGAGGAGACACGTGACGTCACGGGATGGGATACCAGTGACGTCACGGGAGGGGAGACCAGTGACGTCACGGGAGGGGAGACAAGTGGCGTCACGGAGGGAGACACGCGACGCCACGGGAGGGGAGACAAGTGACGTCACGGGAGGTGCGACAAGTGACGTCACGGGAGGTGAGACCAGTGACGTCACGGGAGGGTGCTCGGCGGCCGCTGTTGCGCCGCGGGTTCAGCGTCTGTCTGCTGCTGCGCGCTGCGGCTGAGTACGACTGGGCGCGGCCCGGCCCTGTCTGCTGCTGCACGCCGCGGCTGAGTACGACTGGGCGCAGCCCGGCCCTGTCTGCTGCTGCGCGCCGCGGCTGAGTACGACTGGGCGCGGCCCGGCCCTGCTGCTGGTGTGCTGCCGCCGCGGCTGATCACTCCCCGCCTGCTGCTGCTGCACGCCGCGGCTGAGTACGACTGGGCGCGGCCCGGCCCTGTCTGCTGCTGCACGCCGCGGCTGAGTACGACTGGGCGCAGCCCGGCCCTGTCTGCTGCTGCACGCCGCGGCTGAGTACGACTGGCGCGGCCCGGCCTGTCTGCTGCTGCACCCGCGCTAGTACACTGGGCGCGGCCCGCCTCGCGAGCGCGGCTGAGTAAGGGGGCTGCTGCGCGCCGCGGCTGAGTACGACTGGGCGCGGCCCGGCCCTGTCTGCTGCTGCGCCGCGGCTAGTACGACTGGGCGCGCCCGCCCTGTCTGCTGCTGCGCGCCGCGGCTGAGTACGACTGGGCGCGGCCCGGCCCTGTCTGCTGCTGCGCGCCGCGGCTGAGTCAGGGCGCGCCCGGCCCGTCTGCTGCTGCATGCCGCGGCTGAGTAACTGGGCGCGGCCCGGCCCTGTCTGCTGCTGCACGCCGCGGCTGAGTACGCTGGCGCGCCGCGGCTGAGTACGACTGGGCGCGGCCCGGCCCTGTCTGCTGCTGCGCGCCGCGGCTGAGTACGACTGGGCGCGGCCCGGCCCTGTCTGCTGCTGCGCGCCGCGGCTGAGTACGACTGGGCGCGGCCCGGCCCTGTCTGCTGCTGCACGCCGCGGCTGAGTACGACTGGGCGCGGCCCGCTCGGGTGCCAATTCGTCACCATGATCCCAGCTTTGGCAATTGGGTTGGAAGCTTGGCAGCATGGCAATGTTTTCGGGATGTGCCGCCAGGCTCCAGGCCACCATTTGCAGCGCTGCGATGGCATGATGATCTGCTTGCGGTGCTCTCCCGGTTCGCACAAGGCCTACTAATCGCCATTAAGCACTGCACCGCGGTAATTGCGCCGCCTTGAATAGACTGATGGCAACAACTCAAAGTCCCGACTCCTGGTATGTGGCCTAAGGGTTGATCATACTCGTTATGAGCGGGAAATTGAGCTACAAGGTGCAGGGCCAAGACAGCAGACTGCAGACAGCCAGGGCTTCTACTCCGTGTTTTCCGATTCCTCATTATATGCCCCCCCCCCTCGTGTATCCGAAGCATCACGCAGACTAATTGACAGCGTGTTATGTAATGGAATAGGAAAAATAAAGCAGACAAACATCATTCAATGTAATTTCCCAGCTCATTTGTTAAATCGTAGTATCTGAATTGACGATTGAAATGCCAATCAATACTGGTAGGCATGGAACCAACTTGGACTTCCATCAAATAAACAGATCGAGAAGACTTATTGACGAATTATCGTGATAATAGTTTTATATGGAAACGGTCCTGAAGAAACCTATTCATATCTCACAGAAAGAATACAATATACGGCTATCAATAACAGCACTTATGCCTGTAGTGAAGATTGAACTGGTGTGCTGCAAGGCTCAATGCATGGCCCTCAATGCATACCCTTTATGATATATAAGGCAATAATTTGCTGCAATTATATGTCCAATGTATGGCACGAAGACACATCTATTTTGTTGACAAATGCACTGATTACCAAGAAGTTCAGAATAGAATAACAAAATTTCTTGCCGAAAACATCATCTCATCCATGCACTGGATGGGATAGGAGGCCTTGGATAAGGCACTTCGATGCCTTAATCCACTTCGAGGTCTACAGGTGCTTGATTGTGTGAAATGCTATGC
The DNA here is from genome assembly GCA_034440615.1 of Ashinkailepas kermadecensis. Lineage (NCBI taxonomy): Eukaryota > Metazoa > Arthropoda > Thecostraca > Neolepadidae > Ashinkailepas > Ashinkailepas kermadecensis. The sequence goes on from JAOTOM010005165.1 coordinate 59,305, forward strand.
AGGTTTAGACTAACTTCATCGATGTTAACTGAACGAAATCTCAAGTAATGCAACATAGTCTGATGTTATTCGATATAACCCGATCTAGTACATGCTAGCTACTGTTTTCGTACCGACATGAATTGTACAAAGGTATCCAAGCAGGCCCACTTGAAACTAAATGTGTAGATGTCATTCGTATGGTGAATAACTTAGTATTGCAGGCACTGCAGATGCAGCACAAACTCTAGCACAACTTGTTTTCATTTGGCAACACACATTTTACAGTTTGCAACATCAATTTTTGCCTCGTGTGTCAAAGGCACGGCGGGAATATCTGGGCCCTAGGAAGATACTAATTTTGCTCCTGTACAATGCATCCATGCTTGCCCATGATGCGCATGTTCACATGGGTGAATGCGCGAAATAACTGCTGTCGTCTTCTTGACTTCTTCATCCAACCTTCTTAGGGTACCCGCTAATCCGGTCATTTCGGATTATCTCCGGTCACCTCCGAGGTCGGCTCCACCGCATAGGATGGACACGCGTCACCAAGCTTCGTCAGGTTTAACATCGGCATTGCGTGACGTTGCGTGGAATAGCTCGACTTGAGAAACCTTCCGCCCCGGTGGCGAAGCCGGTGATGAAGCCGGTGATGAAGCCGGTGGTGAAGCCGATGGCGAAGCCGGTGGTGAAGCCGGTGGCGAAGCCGGTGGTGAAGCCGGTGGTGAAGCCAGTGGCGAAGCCGGTGGTGAAGCCGGTGGTGAAGCCGGTGGTGAAGCCAGTGGCGAAGCCGGTGGCAACATCAGTGGCGATTGCATGCAACAAGGATAGCAAAGGCAAATAAGCAAATGAGGAGCATAATCAACTAAAGTTTACGTTGGCGAGTCCAACTCTATGCAAAACTCCTTGGAGTATCTTCTGACAGTGTAGCTGTTCGCATGAAAACTGACAAGATTTGCCAGAAATGAGAAATATGAAGAAGTAGCACTTCAAGTTGATGTGCCATGACGGCTCGAATTATATATCAAATGATTTTACAGAGTAGTACATCTGAGCTTGGAAGACAGTGGAAAATATGACCAGAGATGGTAATCTGACATTGTTGTAACTCGTTGCGAGAAAATGACAATATTTTCCAGGAAATATAAATATTAACAAGCTATATTCATACACTGACAGATTGACGCACGAAGAGGTAAGTAGGGAGAGTGCATGGGATAATTGCATTGTTGGGTGGCTTCGACATAGCAGGGATAGAGCATAGCAACATATAAATAGAGATTCAGCATAGCAGCATAAAGACAAAACTAGACGCCTAAGCAAGTCAGGAAGAAGTTCATGGTTTGTTTTGATAAAAATTCCGTCTTAGAAATGACACATGAAACTACAAGTTGAAATGCAATGTTAGATCTGGTGCTTACGAATGAGGATAATTTGGTGCAAAATGTGAACATAAAAGAGACCTTCGGTAATAGTGATAACAACATTAAGCGATTTTCCTTACATGTTGGAAGTGAAGGAATCAATAACACATTTATTCCAAATTTTTATAAAGGGAATTCCAATGAGCTGAGGATCTTCCTGAATGAAATTCATTGGGAAGAGTTATTGATAGGCTTAGCTGCTCATGAAATGTGGAGAATGATAAAAGGTTATAAAATGATATAAAATAATATCATGATATAAAGATGATATAAAGAAATTATAGATGATGTATATGATATAAATGATAAATGATATAAATGATACCATAAATGATATAAAGATTAGGTTCATTCATTAGGTATAAAGGTTCATTCCAAATAAGCAAATTAGATTAAACCAGGTTAAGCACCCTTCATGGCTGACCAAGGAAGTAAAACATTTACTGGAGTTAAAGAAGCAGTCATATAAGAAACCTGAAGATGTTAACTCTGAGGCAAACCTGGAAGTAAATGGAATAGCTAGAAATAAAGTTAAGACTGATGTTGGGGCATCTAAAAGACTGACTGAACTTAAAATACCTCGAGAATGTTCAGCAGGTAATGCTAAGAGGTTTTTTGACTTCTACGAATTTCAGTAAAAAAAAGTATACAAATATAAGTCTAAAAAGTTTACAAACTGAAGTCTAAAAAGTGTCGTGTATGGCTACTGGAGGCGCATGGTGAAATAGTGGTTCATGATTGTGATATAGTTGAGTCGCTAAGCAAGCAATTCTCATCAGTCGTTACTAAGAAGATACCTGGTACATGGGAAACAACTGAAGGTTATGCCATGATAGGTGATAGGTTGGAAGATCTTACAATAGCTACAGAAGATGTAGAAAATCAGTTGCAGAATATAAAACTTAGCAAAGCTTCTGTACCGGATGATATGTATTCAAGGGTCTTCGTAGAGTATGCTCAAGCTTTAGCAGTTCCCTAGGTATCATTTTCAAGCGGTCTATCTAGTATTCCGAAGTACCTGGAGATTGACGAAATGCAAATGTAGCACCGATTAAAAAAAAAGAAGCATCAGGTGTGCAGGAAACAGCAGGCCAGTTAGCTTGACCTGAATAGTGTGCAAGGTACTAGAAAAACGGATCAAATAGAATGTTCTAACTCATCCTGATAGGCACAACCTTTTAACCCGCCACGGATTAATAATGACCCCCGAAGATTGAAAACTCAAAATTGAGAAAATTTCACCAAGCTAAAATGTTTAATTTTGGGTCGGTAAAATGTTAGAGCCATGGTCGATTTCGCTTCCCTTTTCGGATTACAAATGATTTTATTGAGAAAAAAAAATCCCAAAATGAACACCCCAAAGCCAAAGAAAAAAATATGTCAGTCATGATCGCATAGGCACTCCTAGTGACGTCAATTTTGGGGGTAAATTTGGGGGGTAGTTTCGGGCCATACTCGTCGAGCGTTTTCCGATCACACCATTTTCGCTTTCGTGCAATGCATAGTTCGGCAATTATACGGGGTATATAAGGACCCCCTCCCCCAGAGACGAGGTGTGAGGATCTGATCGGAAAGACCGGAAAGCGTTAAGGGATACTCAATACGGATTTATATCTCGAGGATCTTGTTTAGCTAGCCTATTGAAGTTCATGGGGTATGTAGCTAGAGAGGTAGACAATACAAGCATGACGGATGTTGTCTACTTGGATTTTAGCAAAGCTTTTGATGACGTTTCACACGGGCGTCTAATTAATGAACTAGGGCAGCATGGGATTGATGGAAAAACTATGAGTTGGATTGAAGCATGGTTAAGTGGACGGAAACAGAGGGTAATGTTAGGTGGATTTAAGTCTGAATGAAGGGATGTTCTGAGTGGAGTGCCACAGGGCTCTGTTCTAGGACCCTTCTATTTTTCATCTTTGTGAATAACATTGGGGTGGGGCTGAGAAATAGGGTGTTCTAATTTCCTGATGACATCAAGCTGGTAGGAGTGGCTAACAGTAGTGATCAAACTAATAATATTCCACTAGACTTGGAGGACCTAAAAAGTGGGCTGATCAATTACAGATGTCCTTCAACTATGACAAGTGCAAGATTATGCATCTGGGGTCTGGAGGCGAGACTTTCAGATATACAATGGGAGGTAGGGAACTGGATGTTATTGAAGAGAAGATACTTAGGTATGTAAGTTGGTAAATGACCTTAGAACAGCAAAAACAATATATCTCAGCTAGGGACAGGGCAATCGGAATACTGGGAATCATTAATAGGAATGTGAGGTATAAGAGCAAGGAAGTCATAACAACTGTACTTCATTAGCATTTTTCAGATTCCAAATGGTTGTAGTTTTCTCAACATATTTCAACCAGCGTATGAGGAGTATTACTGGATATAGTTACTTGACACCACACGCGTTTTTGCACGCATATGACTACAAACATTGGCGACAAACTCGAGAAACCAGATTCAGATCAAGTACCGTTAATGTACAGCTTTAAAATTTGAAGGCGATGTCAAGGCTTGTTCTACTTTTGTGTAGCAAACCAAGTGTCTAATGTTCAATAAAAGAGGACAATAAATTAAAGCGTTTCTAGGTCTACAATTTTCCGCGTGAGGCGCGGGCGTCGCAGCGGTAGTCGTTGCCTAGCGATCATACTGAGTTGAAAAATAGCAGAAGTAGTATCAAAAGTAAAATATATTAATCGCACCACTTCAAATTTTCTCTCAAATATCCTAGACTCGATCGTGTTACTGAACGATTTTCAGCACAAGGTATTCAATGACAAGTTATTGTTTTTAAGCTAATGAATGCTATGGAACTAAGCTATGCATATACTATATAGTATATACTAAGCTATATACTGTCATATCTGGACATGCGCAGAGATATACAAAATTCTAAAATAAGTATGAAAAATCGCCTTAAGATCTACATTTGGAGCAAATATTGACGCACGTATCTTGCTAATACATGTGCCATGAAGATGTGCCCGTTACCATGAATTAATGAGTGCCGCAAAAACAAAATGCCTGAATATTAGACCAGAAATGTCTACTAATACGCCTAGGCTTAATATTTATGACTTCAGCCTTATGTTTGTTTCCTTTGATACTGATATATAGCCAGTCGTATGACCCCTTTGGGGAAGACAACTTCCATGATTCGATATAATTAGTTACAGTTGCTCTGATAGTGTGTGATTTTTATGCTTATAATGATGTGATGTGTGTGGACCGATGGTCCAATGACCTGGCTTGCCCTCAGGCGGTCACGTGGCGGTCGAGAATGGTTCTCCGATGCTGTATTTCGGCATGCCTATAACCTGTGAGCGTGTACATTACCTTACCTGTTGTAGCGCCGCTCACATTATCAACATGCGCCCACGCCGGTACTTCACTCCCCTTCCGTCCATCTATTGCTCACTTCCATGTCCTTGGTCGTACCTCCACTGCACTTCTTGTTGCTTGGGGACAGTTTGGTGCCATGAGTGGAACATTGAACCACGTTACGGGATAATTTGGAATGTATGAATACAAAGCTGGCACTGTCTGAATGCAGCGTCGATGAAACGGATTGGCAGCCCTTGATCCTGCATCGCCGGCGTCTTGATAAACAGGTGAGCGTCGGCACCCGGCGATCTCCGTCCAGTACGTAGCCCCTGCTAACCTGGTCCTTGGCCGACGACGCGGCCGATGACATCCGGCCGCTTCCCGCGTCACCAGCTGATAGGGTGGTCAGTGTGACAGCAATTAACTGTCCAGCCACGGATGCTAGTAGCGAGTTGAAGTGCTGCCCGACTCGCGCGTGACTGGTAGTACATTTTCCGCCTCATCGCTTGTTTCATGCTGATGTCCACGTGCGGAACGTCGGCTGGGCTGCGTATGAGAACTCCCACCACTGCACCGAGCACGCACTGAAGCCCCTCAGAGGGTCGGTCTCAACTGCTGCTGCCGGAGAACAGGGACACCGGAAGGGTGTTCGCCTGAACATGCTACGGATGCTCCGTGTGTGACAAATTACAAATTGTCTACGTCTTTGGTAGATGGCGAAGTAACCTCGGGTCATGACGAACATTATTCTAATGACCGATGCGAACACTCAGGGGCCAGCTCTCAGACCGGCCTCTCCGCGATTGTATTTACACGAAACTATCGTTGCCACTGAGGTGTCTTCGGATAAGAAGACATCTACGATATGTCAATTTATAACTGCCGGGAAAATATTTTCCAGTGTCAACATGACCTGAAGCCATTCCAGTGGCGAATATAAACAGCGAAAATGTGACCACTAAGTTAGGAACATATTGGAAACCATGCCAGATAAACGTGAAAGTAGCCACACTGAAGGTCCGGGTGATATGCCCTGGCACCTTGCTGCACCAATTACCATGCCGTTCATGTATGAATGTGCCGTAATTACTAGTTGCATATTATCTCGAGGTGCGTATTTTGTGACCAACAAACCTACTGCAGATGGCAGTGAAGCTGACGCGGCATTGGCGTGCGTCGCTTGTCTTGTGACAGGTAAAGTTGGTGGTGCGTCATGCAGCATCTGTATGAGAACAGGTGCAAAACGTTCCATTCGGGCTGGCATCGGACTTTTAATTGCTGAGAATAGCATTGACCTGCATATTATGATACATGTTAGGAATCATGACATGTCATTGCCAAAAGTGTTGACACAAAGTTACAGTCAACTGTAGCTATGACATATTATTTGCGGATCACTTCATAACATAACAATATATACCAGATGCTAAAAGAGTGAGCTTGGAACCTTCAAGGTGACTGCTATAGATGCCTTCATGGTATCAGCTGGCTTGACACCAAAGCGTCAGTTGAATTCACCACCCAGCAGTGAGGAAGAAGCTGTCCAAGTTTGTCACCTAAAGCATCCACATGCATTGACGGCCAGTCACCGTGCTCATCTGGTCCGCCTGCTATTTCGGTACATCCACGTACATTGACAGGCAGTCACCCAGTTCCGTGTTCACCTGATTCACCTGCTCTTCAGGTACATCCACATACATTGACGGGCAGTCACCCTGTTCAGTGTTCACCTGGTTCGCCTGCTCTTCAGGTACATCTACATACATTGTCGGGCAGTCCCCCCTCCCTGTTCAGTGTTCACCTGGTTCGCCTGCTCTTCAGGTACATCCACGTACATTGACGGGCAGTCACCCAGTTCCGTGTTCACCTGATTCACCTGCTCTTCAGGTACATCCACATACACTGACGGGCAGTCACAGTGCTCACCTGGCTCGCCTGCTCTTCAGGTACATCTACATACATTGTCGGGCAGTCCCCCCTCTCTGTTCAGTGTTCACCTGGTTCGCCTGCTCTTCAGGTACTCAGTAATTTCACACTATTTTCCTGTTGCGGAACATCGCCCATAACTGTTCAGGGTAGCACTACACACAGCTCTGCTCCTGCACATGATACCACGGCCCGCCCGTACCGAATAGTCTGCTCCCCCGAAGCCGGACCAGTCGTAATCTGCTCCTGCCGAGGCCGGACCCGTCATGATCTGCTCCCACCGACGCCGTACCGGACAATCTGCTCCCACCGAGGCCGGACCCGTCATGATCTGCTCCCGCCGAGGCCGGACCCGTCATGATCTACTCCCGCCGAGGCCGGACCCGTCATGATCTACTCCCGCCGAGGCCGGACCGGACAATCTGCTCCCGCCGAGGCCGGATCCGTCATGATCTGCTCCCGCCGAGGCCGGACCCGTCATGATCTACTCCCGCCGAGGCCGGACCCGTCATGATCTGCTCCCGCCGAGGCCGGACCGGACAATCTGCTCCCGCCGAGGCCGGACCCGTCATGATCTGCTCCCACCGAGGCCGGACCGGACAATCTGCTCCCGCCGAGGCCGGACCCGTCATGATCTGCTCCCGCCGAGGCCGGACCCGTCATGATCTGCTCCCGCCGAGGCCGGACCCGTCATGATCTGCTCCCGCCGAGGCCGGACCCGTCATGATCTGCTCCCGCCGAGGCCGGACCCGTCATGATCTACTCCCGCCGAGGCCGGACCCGTCATGATCTACTCCCGCCGAGGCCGGACCCGTCATGATCTGCTCCCGCCGAGGCCGGACCCGTCATGATCTGCTCCCGCCGAGGCCGGACCCGTCAGAGTCGCCCCAGCCCCAGCCCCAGTCGTCAGAGGCGGCAATGGTCCGCTGTCAGCGATTTATCGTTTTCCATTGGATGCCGTGCCTCCCCTGGCCGTCCCACGGAGTAATTGAGCGTAACAGGGCTGTGCGGGGCGGCCGGCCACGCCGGCAGCGGCGCCCGCATCCCGACAACCGCTCCGATCAGCCGCCTGACACAGAGCTCGCCGCGCACCGCTCTGCTCTCAATGGTGGCCCAGATTTATGGGTCGGTCTGTTGCTGGGACGCTCGGATTCACCTGGACAGAGCCGCATTTCCGGCGCCAGGCTGGGTGATGTGTGCGACGGCCGGAGGGTGACCGGATGGTGACTGGAGGGTGACCGGGGGTGGCCGGAGGGTGACTGGGGGGTGACCGGAGGGTGATCGGGGGGTGACCGGAGGGTGACCGGAGGGTGGCCGGAGGGTGACCGGGGGGTGACCGGAGGGTGACCGGAGGGTGACCGGAGGGTGACCGGAGGGTGACCGGAGGGTGACCGGAGGGTGACCGGAGGGTGACCGGAGGGTGACCGGAGGGTGACCGGAGGGTGACCAGAGGGTAACTGGAGGGTGATCGGAGATTGACCGGAGAGTGGCGGCAGGGTGACCAGATGGTGGCCAGAGGGTGACCGGAGGGTGACCGGAGGGTGACCGGAGGGTGACCGGAGGGTGACCGGAGGGTGACCGGAGGGTGACCAGAGAGTGACCGGAGAGTGACCGGAGAGTGACCGGAGTGTGACCAGAGGGTGACCGGAGGTTGACGGCAGGTTGACCGGAGATTGACCGGAGGATGACGGCAGGGTGGCCGGAAGGTGGTGGGAGGATAACGGCCGGGTGACCGGAGGGTGGTGGGAGGGTGACGGCAGGGTGACCTGAGGTTGGTGTGAGGGTGACGGCAGGGTGACCGGAGGTTGGTGGGAGGGTGACGGCTGGGTGACCGGAGGGTGGTGGGAGGGTTACGACAGGGTGACCTGAGGTTGGTGGGAGGGTGACGGCAGGGTGACCGGAGGGTGGTGGAAGGAATACAGAAGGGTGGTGGGAAAGTGACGGCAGGGTGAACGAAGGTTGACTGGAGGATGATGGCTGGGTGACCGGAGGGTGGTGGGAAGGTGAACGGAGGTTGACTGGAGGATGATGGCTGGGTGACCGGAGGGTGGTGGGAGGGTGACGGCAGGGTGACCGGAGGTTGACGGCAGGGTGACCGGAGGGTGGTGGTGGTCGGCTTTGTGAGACAAGTTCTGATCGTGCCTCACCCGGCAGATTACCAGCTACGTCCGGAGAGCGTAGCGCGAGTGTATGCTGTATTATGCGAGCGACTGGCATTTTCCTCCCCTCAACGGACGCAGACCTATTCAGAATCAGGCGAGTGTATACTGTATAGCCGAGTGTATGCTGTATAGCCGAGTGTATGCTGTATAGCCGAGTGTATACTGTATAGCCGTGTATACTGTATAGCCGAGTGTATACTGTATAGCCGAGTGTATACTGTATAGCCGTGTATACTGCATAGCCGAGGGTATACTATATAACCGTGTATACTGTATAGTCGAGTGTGCGCTGCATAGCCAAGTGTATACTGTATAGCCGGCGGCCATGCTGGCTCCTCGCCGCTGAATCGATGGTATGTACCACAAAGCAAGGGTGAACCGAGACTCCCCAGCACACCAGACCCGTGCGCTGAATATGATGACGTGTCCACATCAGTATCCATGGTATGGCAAGGATGACGGCGGGGGAACTGAGGCTTCCCAGCACACCAGACTCACGCGCTGAATATGATGACGTGTCCATATCAGTGCCCATCAGGACTGGGGTCACGGAGCCCGAGACATAGGGTTGGGTCACGGAGCCCGAGACATAGGGCTGGGTCACTGATCCCGAGACATAGGGTTGGGTCACGGAGCCCGAGACATAGGGCTGGGTCACTGAGCCCGAGACATAGGGCTGGGTCACGGAGCCCGAGACATAGGGCTGGGTCACGGAGCCCGAGACATAGGGCTGGGTCACGGAGCCCGATACATAGGGCTGGGTCACGGAGCCCGATACATATGGCTGGGTCACTGAGCCCGATACATAGGAATGGGTCACTGAGCCCGAGACCGGACTGAGGCCACTGAGCCCGAGAAATAGGGCTGTGCCACTGAGTCCGAGACTTTGGGATGTGTCACTGAGCCCGAGACATAGGGCTAGTTTCATGACGGGCTCGAGTCAGAATCGACTTGTGGACTCAAGTCACAGTCGCCCCGACGAAATGCTATCGTTGTTGGTTATAGCTGCCGCCGGATGCTGGGGCGACATTCGTGCGCCACCAGTCCGGGTCGGCGCCAGTCCGGGTCGGCCAGCTGAATGTCGCCGCCGGCTGGTACAGGATGAGATCGGGCGGTGCCATTGTGCGGCGGTCTCTGCTCGCGGTAAACAGCGCCGCCATGAATTCGTTAGTCCAGGGCGGCTGTGCATACGCCGAATGCCGGCTGCCTATAATTGAGTGGCAGCCGGCTGGGTGGTGTGGTGTCCGCCAGACTGGTGTGGTGTCCGCCAGACTGGTGTGGTGTCCGCCGGACCGGTGTGGCCGTGACGGCAGCCGGCTGGGTGGTGTGGTGTCCGCCGGACTGGTGTGGTGTCCGCCGGACTGGTGTGGTGTCCGCAGGACTGGTGTGGTGTCCGCAGGACTGGTGTGGTGTCCGCCGGACTGGTGTGGCCGTGACGGCAGCCGGCTGGGTGGTGTGGTGTCCGCCGGACTGGTGTGGTGTCCGCCGGAACGGTGTGGCCGTGACGGCAGCCGGCTGGGTGGTGTGGTGTCCGCCAGACTGGTGTGGTGTCCGCAGGACTGGTGTGGTGTCCGCCGGAACGGTGTGGCCGTGACGGCAGCCGGCTGGGTGGTGTGGTGTCCGCCAGACTGGTGTGGTGTCCGCAGGACTGGTGTGGTGTCCGCCGGACCGGTGTGGCCGTGACGGCAGCCGGCTGGGTGGTGTGGTGTCCGCCGGACTGGTGTGGTGTCCGCAGGACTGGTGTGGTGTCCGCCGGACTGGTGTGGTGTCCGCCAGACTGGTGTGGTGTCTGCAGGACTGGTGTGGTGTCCGCCGGACTGGTGTGGCCTTGACGGCAGTGGACCGCTGATCACGTATTCAACAGACGAGCCTGCGGCGGCGGCCCACACCGCCCACTTGTTGACCCACACAGCCGCTGCAGGCATTTCAAGTCGGCCAAACTTGGCCTGAGAGGTGCGCACAGCCCTGGGGAAGATCTGAGGTCGGGGAAGACTTAAGGCTGGGTAGCACGTGAGATCGGGGATGACGGCATGGGGCTGGGGAGCAAGTGACGTCGGAGAAGACATCATGTGGCCGGGGAGCACGTGAGGTCGGAGGGGACATCATGTGGCCGGGGAGCACGTGAGGTCGGAGGGGACATCATGTGGCCGGGGAGCACGTGACGTCGGAGGGGACATCATGTGGCCGGGGAGCACGTGAGGTCGGAGGGGACATCATGTGGCCGGGGAGCACGTGACGTCGGAGGGGACATCATGTGGCCGGGGAGCACGTGAGGTCGGAGGGGACATCATGTGGCCGGGGAGCACGTGAGGTCGGAGGGGACATCATGTGGCCGGGGAGCACGTGAGGTTGGAGAGGACATCATGTGGCCGGGGAGCACATGAGGTCGGAGAGGACATCATGTGGCCGGGGAGCACGTGAGGTCGGAGGGGACATCATGTGGCCGGGGAGCACGTGAGGTCGGAGAGGACATCATGTGGCCGGGGAGCACGTGAGGTCGGAGAGGACATCATGTGGCCGGGGAGCACGTGAGGTCGGAGAGGACATCATGTGGCCGGGGAGCACGTGAGGTCGGAGAGGACATCATGTGGCCGGGGAGCACGTGAGGTCGGAGAGGACATCATGTGGCCGGGGAGCACGTAATGTATTGGATTGCGTTTCGTTGTGGTACCCAAAACAACATTGGTTGTTACACCACAGAGTCATACAGTAAGTGGTGAAACATGTACAGAAGCGCAGCTTTAAACATAAATCATCGTCAAGATACAATCGCAGTTGTAAATAACCATGTCATTAGCGTCTCCTTTACGCCCTTTTTAAAACCAGCTATATTTTGTGTGCACTGGAGGTCGCGAATCAGGCTGTTTCGCATGTGAATAGAGCGGGTAGGAGACGCTTGCTTTGTTGCCTCTAGTCTGCACCTGCGCACCTGAAGTTGGGTCAGCGGACATGCGCGTGGTGCACTCGAAAATGTTAACACGGGGTGTAGCAAGGCTATTCAGATTTTGAGGTTCATCTACCTGGTGTATGATCTTGTGGATCAGGGTACAGTCCCTGAGTTTGGTCATGGAGTGGAAAGTGATCCGTTTGTGCTGCTTGTGTTCCTCGGTTACGTGTTCGTGCCAGCGTTCATTTGCCAAAATGTGGACAGCGAAGTTTCTTGTTTTTGTCCATCCGATACCGCCCTTCTGTGTGGGCGGGGCCCATGCTGGCAGGCATTATGTTAAATGCGGAAACACCAGTATTTGTATGAACCGTTTTAGCCTAATTTTGGAGGATCGTTTCTTATCTTGTTGAGTGCAATAAGACCGCTATAACAGCGTTGTACAACGTGACTAGTTTGCCTTGACACATTGAGGTTTTGGCCGAGATAGATGCCGGGAGTTTTAATGTTTTTCAACGACTTCAAAGCGACCACTTGCCAGTCGATGGAGATGTGTGCTGTTTTTTTTTGTCGCCACTGGTGTGCCAAACAATATAAATTCAGTTTTGGGGGTTGATTTTGAGCCCATTCGCAGTAAACCACGCTGAGAGAACTGCCAGATCAGCCTCCACATGTGTGCGAAAGTCTTAGTCTTAGGCCGATGTGCGTAGGCACGCCACTATGAATGTTTGTGTGTAGTTTGCATATGTGACGGTGGTTGCATTTGGTCAAAGATGACGGGGCAAGTTATTAGTAAACAGGCTGAACAGGACCTGCCCCAGATTGCTGCCTTGCACTACTCCGCGCGACACTTCCTGTTTCACATCACTGTTTTGAGTCGACGGTGTTCGATTGTAAAATGTGCTGGGGAGCACGGGAGGTCGGGGAGGACTGTATGAGGGAAACGTGAGGTCGAGGAGACGTTTCAGTTGAAGGAGCAAGGCTAAGTGAGGAAATGGGAAGGACTCCTTGACGAAGCTTGCTAGTTCAAGAGGGACTATGTATTCCGAAACTTTGGAATGGCCTCACCCAGTACTTAGACGTCAATCCAGCCAAAGGTTGGAGATCATGACCGCGTGACCTTTCATGATCCACTTCTCAGCCGAGGAGCACATAGGTGCGATATGGCGTGCATGGACATGGGTTGAGCATGGGTATGGACATGGGCATAGGCATGGGCATGGGCATGGGCATGGGCATGGCACAGGCAGTGGACGTCTCGGTAAACAGACGCTAACATAAAGGGAAACGACACTTGCTCCCCATGGGAACAGAGGTGGAGCAGTTTGCCAGGCATGCTCGTAACTCGCAGGTGTTGGAGTGTTCAGTGCCGAGTGCTCAGTGCCGTACGAGTGGTCAGTGCCGAGTGCTCAGTGCCTAGTGTTCAGTGCCTAGTGTTCAGTGCCTAGTGTTCAGCGCCGAATGCTCAGTGCCTAGTGCTCAGTGCCGTACGAGTGTTCAGTGCCTAGTGCTCAGTGCCGTCCGAGTGCTCAGTGCCGTCCGAGTGCTCAGTGCCGTCCGAGTGCTCAGTGCCGTACGAGTGCTCAGTGCCGTCCGAGTGCTCAGTGCCGTACGAGTGCTCAGTGCCGTCCGAGTGCTCAGTGCCGTCCGAGTGCTCAGTGCCGTACGAGTGCTCAGTGCCTAGTGCTCAGTGCCGTCCGAGTGCTCAGTGCCGTACGAGTGCTCAGTACCGACTGCTCAGTGCTGGGTGCTCAGTGCCGTCCGAGTGCTCAGTGCCGTCCGAGTGCTCAGTGCCGTACAGTGTTCAGTGCCGTCCGAATGCTCAGTGCCGTCCGAGTGCTCAGTGCCGTCCGAATGCTCAGTGCCGTCCGAGTGCTCAGTGCCGTACGAGTGTTCAGTGCCGTCCGAGTGCTCAGTGCCGTACGAGTGTTCAGTGCCGTCCGAATGCTCAGTGCCGTCCGAGTGCTCAGTGCCGTCCGAATGCTCAGTGCCGTCGAGTGCTCAGTGCCGTACGAGTGTTCAGTGCCGTCCGAATGCTCAGTGCCGTCCGAGTGCTCAGTGCCGTACGAGTGTTCAGTGCGTCCGAATGCTCAGTGCCGTCCGAGTGCTCAGTGCCGTCCGAATGCTCAGTGCCGTCGAGTGCTCAGTGCCGTACGAGTGTTCAGTGCCGTCCGAGTGCTCAGTGCCGTACGAGTGTTCAGTGCCGTCCGAATGCTCAGTGCCGTCCGAGTGCTCAGTGCCGTCCGAATGCTCAGTGCCGTCCGAGTGCTCAGTGCCGTACGAGTGTTCAGTGCCGTCCGAATGCTCAGTGCCGTCCGAGTGCTCAGTGCCGTACGAGTGTTCAGTGCCGTCCGAGTGCTCAGTGCCGTCCGAGTGCTCAGTGCCGTACGAGTGTTCAGTGCCTAGTGCTCAGTGCCGTCCGAGTGCTCAGTGCCGTCCGAGTGCTCAGTGCCGTCCGAGTGCTCAGTGCCGTACGAGTGCTCAGTGCCGTACGAGTGCTCAGTGCCGTACGAGTGCTCAGTGCCGTCCGAGTGCTCAGTGCCGTCCGAGTGCTCAGTGCCGTACGAGTGTTCAGTGCCTAGTGCTCAGTGCCGTACGAGTGCTCAGTGCCGTACGAGTGCTCAGTACCGACTGCTCAGTGCTGGGTGCTCAGTGCCGTCCGAGTGCTCAGTGCCGTCCGAGTGCTCAGTGCCGTCCGAGTGCTCAGTGCCGTACGAGTGTTCAGTGCCTAGTGCTCAGTGCCGTACGAGTGCTCAGTGCCGTCCGAGTGCTCAGTGCCGTACGAGTGTTCAGTGCCGAGTGCTCAGTGCCGTACGAGTGTTCAGTGCCGTCCGAATGCTCAGTGCCGTCCGAGTGCTCAGTGCCGTACGAGTGTTCAGTGCCGTCCGAGTGCTCAGTGCCGTACGAGTGTTCAGTGCCGTCCGAATGCTCAGTGCCGTCCGAGTGCTCAGTGCCGTCCGAGTGCTCAGTGCCGTCCGAGTGCTCAGTGCCGTACGAGTGTTCAGTGCCTAGTGCTCAGTGCCGTACGAGTGCTCAGTACCGACTGCTCAGTGCTGGGTGCTCAGTGCCGTCCGTGTGCTCAGTGCTGTAGCAGGTGGCATGATTGCGTTAAGCGTGAGGGATGTACTTAAAATGGTTTGTACTCTTTTGATGGTGGGCAGCTGGCAGTATGCGACTTTAATAGTTCTGATGATGCTTCGTGCACGCAAATCGAATACATTTGTATTGACCATGTGTTTCTGCTGTAGGGGTTAGTTGTTAAAGCGATTAGTTTGTAGCATAGGCGTAGGAACATGGGAGGCCAGGGGGCCATGGCCCACCCACTTTTAAAGGGGGGGGGGGGCATGGCCCACCCACTTTTAAAAGTGGGGGCCAACAATGGTAGCTGGCCCACCCACTTTTCAGACAATTAAACTTCCAAAAAAGCAGCATGCACACATTTGTATATGTGAAAAACTCCCTGCAATCTATAACTAAGTAAAATCTGCCGATATCACACCGTAGCACTTCATTTTTTAAAGTCATGCGCACTTGGACATGACCTTACAACAATGCAGCTAATTCAGGAATGTATGTAATGCAACAGATGTATGAATATTCACACCTTATATTATGTTACGAAAAGACTATAAAGCAGATAATGTGCCAGCCAGTACCATAATACATTCATACTAGAGTTTCACTGTGGTTCTTTCTTTGTTAACATATTTAACATCGATTTAATTAATATTGCCTACAGTATAAAATTATAAAAGCTGAAGGCAGCAACGTAGTGGAATCAAAGTAAGACATACAATTCGCAAGTACAAGTTCCTTGCCTTGATATTACATGGCGATGTATTATACATGGACCTGGTTCTAGCTGCCATACACTTCAACATTTACATGTATTTTGATTATTGAAGCATACAAATTACCGCCATATACATCATTGTGTGACTGTAGTATGGGATAGAACGTAAAAGTTTACACATTTCAATGGACTTTCACAGTTGGCCACAGCACACAAATATCCAACCGTTTCAGTGAGATGTCAGGGTATTCTCGGTGCTGGCATCCAACATAGCAAAATACTTATTTCCATCATTTATTATGGTAGCATAGACACAATAATGAAGCTCACACCCTATTATATCAACTTCAAGTGCGAGAATGCCTCTCAGAATCTCAGAATACCCCGAGAGGATTAGGCGCACGTGATGCGACCTGACAAGGTCACGTGAGGAGTGCTATGAAGAGCGATGTGACCAGTGACGAGTGATGTTTGTCATGTGACCTGAGAAGGCACATGATGAGCATGGCAGCTAACCCGAGTGGATCTTCAGCTGGGTAACTGCGTAGTGGCATGGACAGTACGTTAAACATTGAATTCAAATTATGTCGTTCAACAGAAATGGTTCGGTCAGATAGTGGATTCGTGGTATATGTAACCATCTCTGCTTAGCAAAGACCCCGATCCCAGAATCTATTCAATGAAGACATTTGGAGTTAAAGTACTAAAACACCGAATTACAACGGAGACTACTATCGATGCTTTTCATCGTCCAGTGATGTGTACGTCCAGGCTGAGATTTAAGAACCCCGAGGATAATGGGATGAATTTAGACCAATTGCAGGGTGTATATTTCTGAACACTACTCGTGGTGCAAGCAGTTAAATGGGCATATGCAAGTAGATTTTGTGCGATGTACTCAATAAATGTCAATGTTAAGCTATATAATCATTGGGGCATGCGCAGTGGCGTACCGAAGGGGGCATTGAAGCATTCCCCCCTGAGAGGTTGTCGGCCCCCAATAATCGCGCCGTGGTTAGAAAAATAGCACCAGGCTCCCTAAAAAAACCTGCTGGTGTCCCCAACAATCGTTCCGGGGCCCATAAAAAACATATCGGGGCCCCAAAAAGCCCCCAAAAAGCAGGGGACCCCGAAAATCGCGCTAGGGACCCACAAAATCCCACCCCTGAAAATCACATAGTTACTTTAGCTAGTGCTCACTTGATTTAGTATTTACTTTATTCATTTCTAATTTACTTGATGTAGTGCTTATGTACTTAGGGACTAAGCTGTTTTCTCCTGATAATTCATTACAAAATATATTGCCAGAACTTCCAAGCACTAGCCAGTCCTTATTTACTGGTATTAGTATCAATTTAATTATCACGACCATAACGTAGTGTTCAAGTTAATCATTCAAGTTAATCCTGGCTCTAGCTTCAGTTACAAATCAGGTAGCAAAATTATAACGGTGCCTATATATGTATGTGGTCCGAATTGTCGGATCCCTGCCTCGGATCCGGCCCCCGGGCGGAATCCTCCGCCGCGCCCGCTGACGCCGGCAGGCAGCTCTGACAGCGCAAGTGGTATGGTACAGCCTCTGTTCAGTAATTCCGTGTGATACGTCTCAACTGACTGTTCCATCAGCGCGACGTGTGCGTCTGGCACTGACAGGTGCGCCAACATCCTGAGGAAAAGCTGCTCGTCCCCCCCGGCTCGGTCAGTCCTGGTCCGCCGGACTGGCACTGGCAGCGGGAGTAGCGGGAGTCTGAGGAAAAGCTGCTCGTCGCCCGGCTCGGTCAGTCCTGGCTCGCCGGACTGGCACTGGCAGCGGGAGTAGCGGGAGTCTGAGGAAAAGCTGCTCGTCCCCCGGCTCGGTCAGTCCTGGCTCGCCGGACTGGCACTGGCAGCGGGAGTAGCGCGAGAACAGCCGTCGACGTCCAACTGTAAGGCTGCTCTGAGTCAGCGGTCACTTTGTACAGTAAGGACCTTTTGCAGGCCGTTGAACACGCAAGTCGCGTGTCCGGCTGCCACCCGCATTGCATGCATGGGTATGTTCCGGTTGTTCTGCATGGGTATGTTCCGGTTATTGTGTGTCACAACTTAGAAGTCAAAGTGAAAAAAGCAATACTTCATGCGAAGAGGACTTACATCATTGGCAAATATTTGTCAAATTAACATCTTCGTCTTCAAATATGTTTAGGTACTTTTTGACTAGTCTTAAGATCTGAAATTGTATTTTGCAATTGCATTTTGTCTTATGCATGAACTCGTTTCTCACAACGTACTGCAAGCTTGACAAGCTCGAGGTACCTACGACAAAATTGAGAGTACTTCCTCTGTGAGCGCTCTGATTTTATCTTTATTTTTGCATATCGCCTACAAGTGACCTCAATGACTCTATTCCAGTAGGGGAGAGGGCGCACTCCGGAGCCCCCTGTGGTTTTTGGTCCGCCATTACCTCTATTCCAGTAGGGGAGGTAGCGGATTCCTGAGCCCCCTGTGTTTTTTGGTCCACCATTAACTATATTCCAGTAGGGGAGGGGCGGACTCCGGAGCCCCTGTGGTTTTTGGTCCGCCGTTTCGTAACCCTCTGTGATAGAAGCGTGAAATTCAGTGACCTTTCCTAAAGTTCTTTTTCTACGTTCTACCCGAATATTTGTTTCGTATTTCTATCAGTGGCGGCTGCAGGAGTGAATAATTAGAGGCACACTCGACAGACTTTTACGAAAACTTGGGAACAGCGCATGCTTCTGAATACTGTCATTGCTTTGCTGTTCAGATGAACATAATTTGGAATTCAGCTGATCTTGCAACCTGGCTTACCTGCGAAAATGCATATCTGAGCCTAATCATATCAGGGGCGGATCCAGGGAGCGGCAAGAGTTGACAAGTGGCCGGTCTCCTCAAAGCATTTACCTTACCGTCGGAAAGTTGGAAGGGTGTAGTGACGTCAGAACAAACGATTATAATGCATCGCCAGCAGTGAGGGAACCAGAATATTCTGCCGCTGTCGCATCCAGAACGTGACCAGGGGTGTGCAAGACGTACTGTATTCAAACCACTACAAGCAATGGTGCGACGGCAGTAGTACTTTGCCAGTGGCGGATCAAGGAGGGGAGGAGTTACTACAGGACAAACGATTGTAATAAATCGCGCGCATTGGCGGATCCAGGAATTAGTTTTCGCAATTACTAATGATTGTAGTAACCTTCCCACTCAGGCCTCTCAGGATCCTCCTTAGTATAATTATCTGGCGATGCCTCTGGTCAAAAACCCCACGGTAAGCATTGATGTTACGCAATAGTGACTGCGTATTGGTGGCACTTGCTGCGAAGAAGGATTAGTCGCAAAGTACGAATGATGCCCACCCCTCCTTATGCTCCTGGATACGCCATTAGCTGTTTTGCATGTACATGTATGGGCATCAAATGGTGACTTGGATAATTAAGAATGGCTTATGCCCTTGTATGCCCAACTTTATAAATGCAAAATACAAGCATGTCCTAAATATTTATGATCATTCCCCCCTCCCCACAAATTGTGTGCCTCTTTACATCGCTATTGGATATTAAAAAAATATATTTTGACATTCTAAAAATGTAGATTTGACCAGTGTACTTCGATTGAGCTATCCAGTTTTAAATTCGGCCCAATGGATTTTGTGATCTCAGGGTAGGCGGAATCCACCCCCTTACAAATTCAGGCCTAACCGAGCCATACCGAATAGGGCTAATTGACAACACATGAATAGTTGGAAGTTAAACTGGACAACGCCTGACATTCATGATATATTAATGATAATGAGTCGCATTGACAATTTTACTTTGATGTCTGCAATAAGGCATATGAAGCAGTGGAATAGCAGTGAAACCGATGTAACTCTGTGAACAATTGGAAATAAAAAATGGATTCCAGGACTTCAAAGCAAAATATGATTTTCTAGTGAGTTTCAGTACACCATCACATAAATGGTGGCAGCAACCAAAAAATCAACACGCAAATTTGTATTCTTGGATGTTCTCAGTTTGAATGATATTTTGCTGATAGAGGAAGGCATGGGTGTCGCCATTGCTGTGATTCCTGGACCCGCACCCTACCTGATGTTTTGTTTTGGGTGGGGTAGCACTCCACCTGCAAAAAAAAACAGCTAAGCTAAGTGGGAAAATACGGTATCTTCCAGCTTCCTGAAGTTTCAAATTTCTGCATCAGGCGACATCTGAGTCGGATGGATGGACTCGCTCGACAGTGGCGCCTGGGGCCCGCCGAGCTGGTCTCCGTGATCAATGTCACCACGGGCCGCGGCGTGCCCGCCGGGCTGGTCTCCGTGGTGTGCCCGCCGGGCTGGTCTCCGTGGTCAATGTCACCACGGGCCGCGGCGTGCCCGACGGGCTGGTCTCCGTGGTGTGCCCGCCGGGCTGGTCTCCGTGGTCAATGTCACCACGGCCCGCGGCGTGCCCGACGGGCTGGTCTCCGTGGTGTGCCCGCCGGGCTGGTCTCCGTGGTCAATGTCACCACGGGCCGCGGCGTGCCCGCCGGGCTGGTCTCCGTGGTCAATGTCACCACGGGCCGCGGCGTGCCCGACGGGCTGGTCTCCGTGGTGTGCCCGCCGAGCTGGTCTCCGTGGTCAATGTCACCACGGGCCGCGGCGTGCCCGCCGGGCTGGTCTCCGTGGTCAATGTCGCCACGGGCCGCGGCGTGCCCGACGGGCTGGTCTCCGTGGTGTGCCCGACGGGCTGGTCTCCGCGGTCAATGTCACCACGGGCCGCGGCGTGCCGCCAGGCTGGTCTCCGTGGTCAATGTCACCACGGCCCGCGGCGTGCCCGCCGGGCTGGTCTCCGTGGTGTGCCCGCCGGGCTGGTCTCCGTGGTCAATGTCACCACGGCCCGCGGCGTGCCCGACGGGCTGGTCTCCGTGGTCAATGTCACCACGGGCCGCGGCGTGCCCGACGGGCTGGTCTCCGTGGTGTGCCCGACGGGCTGGTCTCCGTGGTCAATGCCACCACGGCCCGCGGCGTGCCCGCCGGGCTGGTCTCCGTGGTTTGCCCGCCGGGCTGGTCTCCGTGGTCAATGTCACCACGGCCCGCGGCGTGCCCGACGGGCTGGTCTCCGTGGTGTCTCCGAATATGAGAATTTGGAGTACTGATTGGATTTGTGTAGTTGCCTGTGTGAGTACTTTTTCGCGTATGAATCCGTATGCATTGCGTGCTCAATTTTGGCTCAACTCAACATGCACACTTGTGCCCCTCGAACTACTGAGTATTGTTTGGCCTCGTTAGCCACTTAGTACTGTTTGAGCCCGTGTGCCACTCAGTACTGTTTGAGCCCGTGTGCCACTCAGTACTGTTTGAGCCCGTGTGCCACTCAGTACTGTTTGAGCCCGTGTGCCACTCAGTACGGTTTGAGCCCGTGTGCCACTCAGCACTGTTTGAGCCCGTGTGCCACTTGACAGAGCGTGACGGAACATGTTAACCTGGTGTTCTGCGTCGCACACAAGGCATGTCTGTGCGCAGAATGGGCTGGAATGGATCTCGTACCCGATGGGCAAGTTCCAGATCTCGTAATCCCTGCGCGGTGTAAAAAGAAACCGGTTTGTTTTCGATTAAAACCATTCCAATAATGACGTGTAGTAACTTGCATAATCTGATGTGCAATCAAGTTATAATCATATTACGATGCATATCATGTGCTCATGCTAACGCGATGAACCTGATTCAAATTGGTCGTAAATATCCAATGCATTTAAGAATTTCTTGGATGAGTGCATTGTAAATATAGGACCTGGCGCTGCAATGTAGCGAAGTTAATAATGTCTCAAGCTTTAGTAATAAATTAGGAAGCAAAATTATAGCTATGCCAATATGTGTGTGTGGCGTGAATTGTCTGGCTCGGTCTGGGATCCCATCTCCGGGCGGACTGCCTGCACTGACAGCACCCCTCGACACCCTTCTCACAAAGTTATCGTTTTACACTCGTCACGAGTCTCCGAGAACGCCACGAGTTCTCATTGAGAACGCCACGAGTTCTCACGGTTCTCATTTGAGAACTTGTGGTGCTCGGACGAAGCCTTCCAGTCGTCTTCGAATCTGCCCGTAGTTCTCAAATTCTTGTGAGTGTGCCCTGCCTGACTTGTCTGGCTCGGTCTGGGATCCCGTCTCCGGGCGGACTGCCTGCCCTGCCTGACTTGTCTGGCTCGGTCTGGGATCCCGTCTCCGGGCGGACTGCCTGCCCTGCCTGACTTGTCTGGCTCGGTCTGGGATCCCGTCTCCGGGCGGACTGCCTACCCTGCCTGACTTGTCTGGCTCGGTCTGGGATCCCGTCTCCGGGCGGACTGCCTACCCTGCCTGCCGGCGCCGGTCGGCTGCGCTGACATTGCAGGTGGTGGGGTGCAGCCTTTGTTCTGTAATGTCGCGTGATGTGTGTCAGCTGACTGTTCCATCAGCCGGGCGTGTCTGTGCAGCGGGGACAGGGCGCAGCTACAGCCCGCCGAGGAGAGGGCCAGCGGGGACAGGGCGCAGCTACCGGCCCGCCGAGGAGAGGGCCAGCGGGGACAGGGCGCAGCTACCGGCCCGCCGAGGAGAGGGCCAGCGGGGACAGGGCGCAGCTACCGGCCCGCCGAGGAGAGGGCCAGCGGGACAGGGCGCAGCTACAGCCTGCCGAGGAGAGGGCCAGCGGGGACAGGGCGCAGCTACCGGCCCGCCGAGGAGAGGGCCGCGTCCGGCTCGGTCAGCTACAGCCCGCCGAGGAGAGGGCCGCGTCCGGCTCGGTCAGCTACAGCCCGCCGAGGAGAGGGCCGCGTCCGGCTCGGTCAGCTACAGCCCGCCGAGGAGAGGGCCGCGTCCGGCTCGGTCAGCTACAGCCCGCTGAGGAGAGGGCCGCGTCCGGCTCGGTCAGCTACAGCCCGCCGAGGAGAGGGCCCGCGTCCGGCTCGGTCAGCTACAGCCCGCCGAGGAGAGGGCCGCGTCCGGCTCGGTCAGCTACAGCCCGCCGAGGAGAGGGCCGCGTCCGGCTCGGTCAGCTACAGCCCGCCGAGGAGAGGGCCGCGTCCGGCTCGGTCAGCTACAGCCCGCCGAGGAGAGGGCCGCGTCCGGCTCGGTCAGCTACCGGCCCGCCGGCGCCGGCAGCGAGAGTCGAGGACGAGCTGATGGCGACGTCATTGCCCCCCCCCCCCTGATGGCAACGTCGGACTGCCAGGTTGCTCTGGGTGAGGAGTCACTCCTCTGGGTGAGGAGTCACTCCTCTGGGTGGGGAATCACTCCTTTGGGTGGGGAATCACTCCTCTGGGTGAGGAGTCACTCCTCTGGGTGGGGAATCACTCCTATGGGTGAGGAGTCACTCCTCTGGGTGGGGAATCACTGAGTTCTTGTCAGGCAGTTAAGCGCGCAAGTCGAGTGTTCGGCCGACGCTCGGTACCAGTTGTGAAGTCCAGTTAAGAGGAGACAGATCGCAGCTGCCTTTCCAGTCAAGTTATCGACGGCCCAGACAAGGTCTCTCTAACCATCACGAGCAACAAGAAGCCATGTGATTAATAGCTCATCTACATTTATATTGGCACCATGTTTAACATGGCTTTATTCTCTAAGATCAAAGGGGTTAATTAAATGGCTTAATATTAGTACTCGCAAATGTTACTTACCAACGGAAAATATTCAGGAGCCATGTCCGAGTAAACAATTGTAGCGATGTTGGTCGGAACAATTTTGTTGGTATGCCAGGCCATTGGTATACAAACATGGTCAGGCCATCTTGGTAATAGGCCATAGCCGATCTTGACGTGCATCAGGCCCTGCGAACTTCCGTGTCACCGCATGCTCATTAATATGTCTCCAAATGGGTAAGCAGCCACCCAGTCGGTGGAGCTGTCAACCAACTATATTTAAGGCCACTAATACACCCATGGCTGTAGCTGAGTGTTCAGCAGCCGCATGGGAGTGAATACTTCCATCCTCAGGGTTCTTATAGGAAAGATAGTCAGATAGCTATTTGGAGGAGTATGCACCATTTTAAGCCATTCCAACCTCTGCAGCGCCACACGTCTCCTGTCCTCAATTTCCTATTCCTACGCTTATAGTAAGGGAAGCCCGGCAGCAAGCGGGAGCGGCTGGCGGCCTGGGAGACGATTTCTTCCTTCCCATTTGTCTGTTTTCCCTTTATTTTCACATATATGCATGGAGATATATAGGATGGTTCGCGGAGCATGGAGTGGCCGGCAGAGGTAGCCCTCGCCAAGTAAACAGCGCCGATAATTTCCAGAGCCTGTCTCACGTACTCCCCGCTTCGAAGCATTATAGAACCTGCGTTGCCCACGCGTGCCTGGAAAATGGATTAGTAACACTACCAAAGCACCATTGGAACCGTAGCGAAGGTAAACACACACCTTCGTTTTTGCCGTCGAATACGTCTAGTCAGTTCGACCTGCCCCAGCTCCAGGTTTCCCTTCTCTGGGGAGAGACCGCGGAACATTGTCGCTCCACATTGAGGGAAGTGTCTGCCCATTGCACATACGGAACATAATGTGGTTGGTTCATGTCTTTTATTGATTTCTCTATCATTTCCTTCTGAAATTAAAATCAAATTTGTCCCGTCTATGGGATTGAGAACTTGGTTATCTGTATTGTCATCCAGGAATAGAGATGTGATGTTGGATATAAGATGGTACCGCCCAATCAATAATGATAGTCATATTGAGAATGCTGCCCTTTCATCGATGTATCTTGCAGACATTTCAATAAGGTCATGGTGGAGGACCACATACTGTTGACGAGTTGATAGAGCAAAACAAACAAAATATTGGCGTTACTATGCAGCATCTTGTCTTGTCCCATCTATGGCCCTGAATATTCCATGTGCCCTGGAAGTCTTCCCAATACACTCATCCTCCTCGAAAAAAAGAATGAAAGCGCTGCAAAATTTCAGAGAGCACCACGCATTTTCAGCACTGAAACGTTCTTCATATTTAGTGCCATCATACGCAACCGAAACTTCCGAGAAAAAAAAACTTGTATTACGTCTATGGCGTTGCATGGAAAGAACTTGTCATGAATAACACCTCCGCAGCAATAACAATTCTAGGAAGCGTGCACCTATGAAAATGATATGAAAATGCTGAAGAAATATGATGATGAGGAACATAGATGGAGATAATGAGCAAATATGAAAATAATGAGCTAATAGGACTGGATTAACTGGGAGCGGGGTTGGGATTACCAAGAACGAACCTGATCATGACAGTTGAAAGGCCAAGAGAAGCATCAATGTGAGCTACCCGTGATAATCGTCATCACACACGCGAACGTCATCACACATACCCGTGATAATCGTCATCACACACGCGAACGTCATCACACATACCCGTGATAATCGTCATCACACACGCGAACGTCATCACACATACCCGTGATAATCGTCATCACACACGCGAACGTCATCACACATACCCGTGATAATCGTCATCACACATGCGAACGCAGCTCAGGCTGGTCACACGGTAGGCTGACTCTAGGACGGCTTTTGTCCTCCTCAGAGAATGCTGGCGAATAATTTTACTTCACAAAAATAGATATCTAACAACCTGCAATTTGATTCGGTTGAACGGACAAAGCCCAGCTGACAATATTTGTTCTATTTATCGACATTTATCAGTCTTCCCTGAACCATAACAAAAGGTTAATTGCCGAGATAACGCTTCATAGTGGTGACGCCGACCGGTAGGTTAAACAGGGCGTAGGAAAACGGGTTCTGCAGACGTCCTCCAACAAGCCTGACGGGATCATTACGACTGAGTCTCTTATCTGTAGCTGTCCATCGCCGCACCAGCTGACCCACCACATATCTTCACAACAGTTGTCGGCTGACGATGCCACCCGGGGAATGGTTGCGCCTGCCTGTGCCTCGTAAAGTTCCTCGGAGTCGCCTTGAGCACGAGTTCGGTCGGCGCCCGACCTTGTGCATGTGCTCCCAGCCGGACCTGTAAACCACGCCTCCCGTAGGACGACAACAGGTTCGCGCTGAGTTGCAGCGCCAGGCTGATGTCTGCACGTGGTGGCCACCCCACAACTTCACGGTCTGTCGACCGGCGCCAGCCCACGTGGTGGCCACCCCACAACTTCACGGTCTGTCGACCGGCGCCAGCCCACGTGGCGGCCACCCCACAACTTCACGGTCTGTCGACCGGCGCCAGCCCACGTGGTGGCCACCCCACAACTTCACGGTCTGTCGACCGGCGCCAGCCCACGTGGTGGCCACCCCACAACTTCACGGTCTGACGACCGGCGCCAGCCCACGTGGTGGCCACCCCACAACTTCACGGTCTGTCGACCGGCGTCAGCCCACGTGGTGGCCACCCCACAACTTCACGGTCTGTCGACCGGCGTCAGCCACGTGGTGGCCACCCCACAACTTCACGGTCTGACGACCGGCGCCAGCCCACTGGTGGCCACCCCACAACTTCACGGTCTGTCGACCGGCGCCAGCCCACGTGGTGGCCACCCCACAACTTCACGGTCTGTCGACCGGCGCCAGCCCACGTGGTGGCCACCCCACAACTTCACGGTCTGTCGACCGGCGCCAGCCCACGTGGTGGCCACCCCACAACTTCACGGTCTGACGACCGGCGCCAGCCCACGTGGTGGCCACCCCACAACTTCACGGTCTGTCGACCGGCGTCAGCCACGTGGTGGCCACCCCACAACTTCACGGTCTGACGACCGGCGCCAGCCCACGTGGTGGCCACCCCACAACTTCACGGTCTGACGACCGGCGCCAGCCCACGTGGTGGCCACCCCACAACTTCACGGTCTGTCGACCGGCGTCAGCCACGTGGTGGCCACCCCACAACTTCACGGTCTGACGACCGGCGCCAGCCCACGTGGTGGCCACCCCACAACTTCACGGTCTGTCGACCGGCGCCAGCCCACTGGTGGCCACCCCACAACTTCACGGTCTGACGACCGGCGCCAGCCCACGTGGTGGCCACCCCACAACTTCACGGTCTGACGACCGGCGTCAGCCCACGTGGTGGCCACCCCACAACTTCACGGTCTGACGACCGGCGCCAGCCCACGTGGTGGCCACCCCACAACTTCACGGTCTGTCGACCGGCGCCAGCCCACGTGGGGCGCCAGCCCACGTGGTGGCCACCCCACAACTTCACGGTCTGTCGACCGGCGCCAGCCCACGTGGTGGCCACCCCACAACTTCACGGTCTGTCGACCGGCGCCAGCCCACGTGGTGGCCACCCCAC
The DNA here is from genome assembly GCA_034440615.1 of Ashinkailepas kermadecensis. Taxonomy (NCBI): domain Eukaryota; kingdom Metazoa; phylum Arthropoda; class Thecostraca; family Neolepadidae; genus Ashinkailepas; species Ashinkailepas kermadecensis. Next base: position 86,026 of record JAOTOM010005165.1, read on the forward strand.
AACTTCACGGTCTGTCGACCGGCGCCAGCCCACGTGGTGGCCACCCCACAACTTCACGGTCTGTCGACCGGCGCCAGCCACGTGGTGGCCACCCCACAACTTCACGGTCTGTCGACCGGCGCCAGCCCACGTGATGGCCACCCCACAACTTCACGGTCTGACGACCGGCGCCAGCCCACGTGGTGGCCACCCTACAACTTCACGGTCTGTCGACCGGCGCCAGCCCACGTGGTGGCCACCCCACAACTTCACGGTCTGTCGACCGGCGCCAGCCCACGTGGTGGCCACCCCACAACTTCACGGTCTGACGACCGGCGCCAGCCACGTGGTGGCCACCCCACAACTTCACGGTCTGACGACCGGCGCCAGCCCACGTGGTGGCCACCCCACAACTTCACGGTCTGTCGACCGGCGCCAGCCCACGTGGTGGCCACCCCACAACTTCACGGTCTGACGACCGGCGCCAGCCCACGTGGTGGCCACCCCACAACTTCACGGTCTGTCGACCGGCGCCAGCCCACGTGGTGGCCACCCCACAACTTCACGGTCTGACGACCGGCGCCAGCCCACGTGGTGGCCACCCCACAACTTCACGGTCTGTCGACCGGCGCCAGCCCACGTGGTGGCCACCCCACAACTTCACGGTCTGTCGACCGGCGCCAGCCCACGTGGTGGCCACCCCACAACTTCACGGTCTGACGACCGGCGCCAGCCCACGTGGTGGCCACCCCACAACTTCACGGTCTGACGACCGGCGCCAGCCCACGTGGTGGCCACCCCACAACTTCACGGTCTGTCGACCGGCGCCAGCCACGTGGTGGCCACCCCACAACTTCACGGTCTGTCGACCGGCGCCAGCCCACGTGGTGGCCACCCCACAACTTCACGGTCTGTCGACCGGCGCCAGCCCACGTGGTGGCCACCCCACAACTTCACGGTCTGTCGACCGGCGCCAGCCCACGTGGTGGCCACCCCACAACTTCACGGTCTGTCGACCGGCGCCAGCCCACGTGGTGGCCACCCCACAACTTCACGGTCTGTCGACCGGCGCCAGCCCACGTGGCGGCCACCCCACAACTTCACGGTCTGACGACCGGCGCCAGCCACGTGGTGGCCACCCCACTTCACGGTCTGTCGACCGCGCAGCCCACGTGGTGGCCACCCCACAACTTCACGGTCTGACGACCGGCGCCAGCCCGTGGTGGCCACCCCACAACTTCACGGTCGTCGACCGGCGCCAGCCCACGTGGTGGCCACCCCACAACTTCACGGTCTGTCGACCGGCGCCAGCCCACGTGGTGGCCACCCCACAACTTCACGGTCTGTCGACCGGCGCCAGCCCACGTGGTGGCCACCCCACAACTTCACGGTCTGTCGACCGGCGCCAGCCCACGTGGTGGCCACCCCACAACTTCACGGTCTGTCGACCGGCGCCAGCCGCTACAGATGTCAGCTGGAGCTCCAGGCGTGATGTGAACCCAGCAGACTTCATCGGCTCCAACTACAAATGATTAGATGATTACAGTGTACTAAATACGTGTCACAGTTGACAAAACACTGTTTGTGGCTATAATGCAAGTGTAACGGCATCAAGAGAAAAGATGAATGAGCTCAAGCCGATGATCTTCCTGTTGAAAGCATTATCTCGTAACCAAATGTTCGCTAAGTGCTCGTGACACAGACTAGTTTTTGCTGGCTGATCACATCTCCCTTCACCAGCTGTCCTCTGTAGCATTTCAAGCAGAAGCCCGACACCAGCAGATCTCTGGAAAAAAGAACAACTGTCGTACAAGGTCCTGCTGTAAACGCAGCTAACCAGTACCTCATTGATGACTCGGATAACGGGATCGTGTGATTGGTTCTGCCACCGTTCCTCCGCTGCTTCTCCTCTCCCCAGCGCGCACAAATCGGTTGCGCCTGGCCGGTCGGTGTGTCATGTTTTTGTCGACGTTTATTCGCCTTAATGGCAGTGTGCCCGAATGAGAGTCGATGGCGAGATACTGCTGCTGCGCGCCGCGATGGTAGCAACAAGCCGCCGACCGCTGCGCCAGCGCCACTTTTTGCCGCTGATGACTCGCCGGATAGCGGTCCGGTCACTCAGCTGCGCCACAACCGCCACACAGCGCAGCCGCCCCCGGACGCAGCTCGTTTCTGCCAAGTCGAAGATGTTGCGGCGCTGTTGGGCGCCCAGACTTCGGAGGAATGCCTGCAACGTGGGGTCGGCAACATAGTGTTGGGTGTTAGCGGTACAATGTCGGCAGTGTACGAACCTGCAGTGGTAGGGTACCTGCAGCGTGGACCTGTTTGGGCCGCACCTGCCTGGGCCGGACCTGTCAGGGCAGGACCTGCCTGGACCGGACCTGCCTGGGTCGGACCTGCCAGGGCCGGACCTGCCTGGGCCAGGCCGATGCACCCAGATGAGTGTTTGTGCCATATATACATGTGTGCCATATATACGTTTGTGCCATGTATATATACGGCAGTGGATCCGTTTGTGCCATGTAATTATACGACAGTGGATCCGTTCGTGCTTCGCCTTCACTCGTAACATTTCCAGTTATAATTTACCCACACAGAACCGGAGCTCAACCTTTCATTTCCAGATTTATCAAATTTGCTCACCATATTTCTCCTGAAGTACTCTGAATATTTGTTCAAATAATGGGTTTGCGGCGATGTTGTAACGCCCGGTAGATTACCATGCAGCTCGCACCGCAGCCGGCATTTGCCATTTGTCCACGATGGCAAACAGCTAAAGTGCTTCATTTGCATCACACCGTCTCCAACTTCAGTCCCAGGGAAGAATGGCGCTTTTTGTTGCTTTCTTCAGTAATGAAATTTGGTGAACTTGTCGCATCCGAAATCACCTTTGTTCTGCATGCCTGCTTGACGGCGCGTGACCGTATAAAACACAGAACACTGCAGGCTTGACTGATATACACGGAGATACAATTACACAACGCCTGTAACACTTCCTCTCGCTCGTTCAGCCCACGAAAAGGCACCTTATGCTGGTGTAATATATTTGTAGAATATCTATCGAAGTAAGTTGCAACTTTCAGCTCATCCATTTGACCCGAGGCTACTGATCGGCGACCTGGAGGTTAGTGACAGCTGTAGTAGGGCTGGATACCTGAGCACAGATTGAGTCTGGGAATGGGTGGTGCATGATGTCAGAGGCGCGGACAGTACCATCATTAGCCTCACCGGAACAACGACCAGATAGTGGTGACAAAGACAATCTACTCCGGGAAAGACTGGTGGCGATACCATTCCATGGGCGTTTAATTCACCGGGTGGGCTGTTCAGCAGCCGTCTCCGGGTGGGCTGTTCAGCAGCGGTCTCCGGGTGGGCTGTTCAGCAGTGGTCTCCGGGTGGGCTGTTCAGCAGTGGTCTCCGGGTGGGCTGTTCAGCAGTGGTCTCCGGGTGGGCTGTTCAGCAGTGGTCTCCCGGTGGGCTGTTCAGCAGTGGTCTCCCGGTGGGCTGTTCAGCAGTAGTCTCCCGGTGGGCTGTTCAGCAGTGGTCTCCGGGTGGGCTGTTCAGCCGTGGTCTCCGGGTGAGCTGTTCAGCGCCCCAACATGTTCACCTACTTCCAGCCGGCCGCAGAGCATCGATAGTTACACCATTCGTCCCAGCAAGAGCTCAGCTGCAATCTATACTGCCTCGCAGTGCAACATAATGTCCTACCCCTCGCAGTGCAACATAATGTCATACCCCTCGCACTGCAATATAATGTTCTACCCTTCGCAGTGCAAGATAATGTCCTACCCCTCGCAGTGCAACACAATGTCCTACCCCTGCGCCGCGAGTTAAGTTTACTTGTCCGCTAAGTTGTCTCAGGCCAGATGGAGACTTCCGATGAGCGACGTGGCGCAGTTCTATTCTTAGACTTTCACCGTTACTTGAGCACATTTTTGTCCATTGACTCTGGTTGACCTTTGATATCCGGTCAAATAGGTCATTGTCGGGAGCACAGTCGGTTGTAGGTCAGGTCAAATAGGTCATTGTCGGGAGCCAGTTATAGTCCGCCAGTTATCGGACGGTATGCCATATTTCACGGAATATATTGAATCGTTTAGGAGTTATCCTAGAACAAGCTTAGATAGCCAGTGACCCTCTCGCATCCTGATGGTCCAGCCAACGAGCATAGCGAGCTCTAGTACGTAATATAATGTCCTCCCCTATAAATGAACGATTGCTGGTCAGACACCTTGGTAGCTACATTTCAGTAGCATTGTCAAGGGGGAAGTCAAACACTTTATCCACTCAGTGCTACTGTAGAAACGAAACTGTGTGTATGTACACACTTCCAGACGCAATGGTAGGACACTAAGTTCCCGAATTTGGTGCGTTAGTCATTCTGGGAACATGGCAACTACGACTTTCGTTTGGGTATCTAAACTGTTGTCTGTCATCTGTATTCGTGTGCACATTTGGATTGTTTTGGCGGCACATGCCTCCAATATTGATTTGGGTCCACATACCCCCAATGACCCCAGTCTTGCGGTTCGTCAACATTTGGAGCGTACTCTTCCCTCGTTCAACATATGTTTTAGGAAGTGTAATTTTTAACATTCCAATACCCTAATTCAGCCCGAATCGTTCTCCAGTGAGTGTGATGTGTCCTCTCCAATGGTTCGTCAATGGTGTGATGTGTCCTCTCCAATGGTTCGTCAATGGTGTGATGTGTCCTGCCTCATCGTTCTCCAGTGAGTGTGATGTGTCCTCTCCAATGGTTCGTCAATGGTGTGATGTGTCCTGCCTCATCGTTCTCCAGTGAGTGTGATGTGTCCTCTCCAATGGTTCGTCAATGGTGTGATGTGTCCTGCCTCATCGTTCTCCAGTGAGTGTGATGTGTCCTCTCCAATGGTTCGTCAATGGTGTAATGTGTCCTGCCTCATCGTTCTCCAGTGAGTGTGATGTGTCCTCTCCAATGGTTCGTCAATGGTGTGATGTGTCCTGCCTCATCGTTCTCCAGTGAGTGTGATGTGTCCTCTCCAATGGTTCGTCAATGGTGTGATGTGTCCTGCCTCATCGTTCTCCAGTGAGTGTGATGTGTCCTCTCCAATGGTTCGCCAATGGTGTGATGTGTCCTGCCTCATCGTTCTCCAGTGAGTGTGATGTGTCCTCTCCAATGGTTCGTCAATGGTGTGATGTGTCCTGCCTCATCGTTCTCCAGTGAGTGTGATGTGTCCTCTCCAATGGTTCGTCAATGGTGTGATGTGTCCTGCCTCATCGTTCTCCAGTGAGTGTGATGTGTCCTCTCCAATGGTTCGTCAATGGTGTGATGTGTCCTGCCTCATGGTTCTCCAGTGAGTGTGATGTGTCCTCTCCAATGGTTCGCCAATGGTGTGATGTGTCCTGCCTCATCGTTCTCCAGTGAGTGTGATGTGTCCTCTCCAATGGTTCGTCAATGGTGTGATGTGTCCTGCCTCATCATTATCCAGTGAGTGTGATGTGTCCTCTCCAATGGTTCGTCAATGGTGTGATGTGTCCTGCCTCATCGTTCTCCAGTGAGTGTGATGTGTCCTCTCCAATGGTTCGTCAATGGTGTGATGTGTCCTGCCTCATCGTTCTCCAGTGAGTGTGATGTGTCCTCTCCAATGGTTCGTCAATGGTGTGATGTGTCCTGCCTCATCGTTCTCCAGTGAGTGTGATGTGTCCTCTCCAATGGTTCGTCAATGGTGTGATGTGTCCTGCCTCATCGTTCTCCAGTGAGTGTGATGTGTCCTCTCCAATGGTTCGCCAATGGTGTGATGTGTCCTGCCTCATCGTTTTCCAGTGAGTGTGATGTGTCCTCTCCAATGGTTCGCCAATGGTGTGATGTGTCCTGCCTCATCGTTTTCCAGTGAGTGTGATGTGTCCTCTCCAATGGTTCGCCAATGGTGTGATGTGTCCTGCCTCATCGTTCTCCAGTGAGTGTGATGTGTCCTCTCCAATGGTTCGTCAATGGTGTGATGTGTCCTGCCTCATCGTTCTCCAGTGAGTGTGATGTGTCCTCTCCAATGGTTCGTCAATGGTGTGATGTGTCCTGCCTCATCGTTCTTCAATGAGTGTGATGTGTCCTCTCCAATGGTTCGTCAATGGTGTGATGTGTCCTGCCTCATCGTTCTCCAGTGAGTGTGATGTGTCCTCTCCAATGGTTCGTCAATGGTGTGATGTGTCCTCTCCAATGGTTCGTCAATGGTGTGATGTGTCCTGCCTCATCGTTCTTCAATGAGTGTGATGTGTCCTCTCCAATCGTGTTCATACAACGACACCCATGCCTGTATTGAAAGCGTATGAACATTGTAAGCACATATGTCAACGAGTTATGGTACCCGTTAGTGGCCATTCCCTTTACTATTGTCATGCCTCTGGTTGGATATTCTGTCTACCTCTGGATCTCCTCCCCCGCGTCCTAAATCCCGTGGCGGAGCTGCTGGCAAGATGGATCTATGATAGGCGGGGGCGTCTCCAGGTACAAGGGGCTCATTCAGCTCCAAGGAGCATGTAAAGTGCGCCAGAAAGCTTAAATTGGTCTTGGAAGCCTTGAGGTAGAGCCTGAGAAATCGGGGAGCTCCGATGCTGAACATATGCCGTATATGTGACGTCTGAAGGGATCGATGTCGTCCGGAAAGGCTTGTCAAGAAAAGCGACCTGCCCGACTCTAACGGATTGGAGGAGGCGATCGCCCGAGTCGCCTGATAAAGGAAAGCCCCCTTGTACCTTTCATACATGCTGCGGGTGGGACACAACAACACACCAGTTGGTAGTCTGAATTTTGAAATGGAAAAACAACATTTCTACCACCGAAACAACGGGGTGGGGGAGGAATGAATTGATACTACGACCTTGGCCCAGGCGTGTCACTGGGCCGTAAATTTTCAATGCGCCGCATTGAAGTGATCGTGCATTATGCATTGTGTCTTGTGTCGGCTTACCCCAGCTCGTCCAACTCTCCCAACATCACAGACGTTCCAGTTCTGCTCACGGTGCCTCTGACCTGGCCAAGTTCGGCCAGGTCAGAGGCAGGCTGACCTGGCTGACCTGGCAAAGTTCGGATGTAAACAGTCGCCAGCTCTGGTCGACCGCTGAGGAAGCTGCCATGGCCGGGCCCGTCGAACGACCTCTGTTGTAGACGGAACCCCACCCTCAGCGGCCGCCAGGGCCCCGATCAATCGGCCATATTGAGGTGCCTCTCATCGGCGCCACACACCTGTCGGTGGCGACACACACCTCTCGTCGGCGCCACACACCTGTCGGCGGCCCCACACACCTGTCGGCGGCGCCACACACCTGTCGGCGGCGCCACACACCTGTCGGTGGCGACACACACGCGGGAGACAACTAGAAACGGGTCGAGTACTCACGTCACCCTTTCGCTTCGGTGACCACGTACGGATCTTGATGTGGGATAATAGAAAAAGCTGGTGCAGCGCATACAGCTTTACCGCAACAGTAAACACCATGATGAAAATACCGTCACACGGAACAAAGCTGATTGTCTCAATCATACCAGATCCTCTTGTCCTGAAATTAGTATTTCCAGAGGTAGTCTACAGTGCACACTATACATATTATCCCTATAATTATGAACTCGTCCGATATGTAGGTTAAATCGCATCTCCTGCTTCTATTCCGTGGATTCGGTTGTGGCATGCAAATACAAATCAACAGAAAACCGGGTAGGTTTACTACTTCTGATCTATTTGTCCAGCGTCCACCGTGATCACATCAGCGTTTTGAAGTCATGACACGACGGAGGCCTTTGTGCCTATGTTGTTGCATTACTCGCTAAAGATCAGTCGGATGTGTCTGGCTACTTGCTACCCAAGTCGGATACGAACTATGCTTGGAGACGAATGTCACTACGAAGACGCTGCCTACATGGAACTGTATGTAGCCTTCGGTCGGTAGCTGTGATTCTGCCACAGATGATAATATGTGGTGTCTCTCGGCCTTCTTCTACCTTCTGCTTGACCTTGCGTTCTTAGATCCCTTGTAATGTGATACCACTTGAACTTAGCAGCAGCTATCCTTGCAGCTTACAAACTTTCCAACTACGTGCCACTTCATAGCACCAAAGAATCGGAATATTTCCTGTATAAATGGCTAAAATGCCACAAATATGTGGACACCACAATACTCATGATGGGGGAACTAAAAGGTTGGCGTGTGCTACACTCTGACAAGACACAGGACACCTCCATCTTGAAATTGATTGCTGATGCGTGGAAGTGAGTCGACAGCACATGATAACCAGCAGAGATTATGACGACAAATTTGTAAACACAAGGGTGTGATGTGAATGCGATGTGAATAATATTAACAAATGTGTGAATCACCTAAAGCAACTATTGGTGCTACTCTCGACCGCACGGATAAATCAAAATATCCATGAACTTTGGACTGAAGTGATAGGGACCATCCAAGCCCAGTACAGAACCCACTTCAAAGTGAGAAACCTGGTCTAATCTAGCTTAACCCATGCTAGCGAAACGCAGCCTGGCATGTCAACCTAATCCAGTGGCGTAGCCAGGGAGCGGCTGGGATGTCTATCCACCTGAGGATCGGGTGGACCTTTCTTGATTCCATGCCTTTTCAGCACGGCTGGGGTACCTATCCACCTGCAGAACGAATGGGCCTTTCTTGACGACAGGTCTTTTCAGGACGACACCGTGCTCTTGAAGACAGCATAAGGCATCGAAGGTTCGATAGGGCTCTTCTTTCTGAGGGCCTCCCTCTTATTTTTCTACCAACGGCCCTTGGGAGTTGGACAACCTCTGGAAATTTGGAGAAATTGAGGGACTTCTAGGAATCTAAGGGCCTTTGGAGCTGGAGGAATCCCGGGAGTATGAGGACCTGCTGGGAACATGATTAGTCCTCTGGGAGTTGGAGGGTCCCATTGAAGCTGGAGGAGCCCTTTGCAGCAAGGGATCCTTGAGAATGAAGGGGCTCCTTGAAGCTGGAGGGGCCCATGATTGTTGCAGGGGCTCCTTAAAGCTGGGAATGCTCCTTGAAGTTGGAGGGCCCCTGGTGGCTCTCGGGCTCCTTGTAACTCGATGACCCCTGCAGGACTTGGAGGGCTCCTGAAAGGACGACGGCCATTGGAGTTCAAAGCCTCAACGAAAAAGGTTTGACTGAGGGAACTACTGCAATTGAATTGAATTGGGCGAAATTCCAGCTGTTCTAGCCCCTCCTCGACACCAGTAAGGTCAAAGCCATGTTAGATACTTAGCGTTACCGGGATTGATACTGATTGACTGGAAGGGCCGTGGTCACGAGTTGGGAGGGGGAACGCAATTACCGGTCGACTCCTAGGGCTGGGCGTCCGCCTCCCGCCCCATGGTCGAAATGGCTGACGAGGCTCAAAGTACCCTGACGTGGAGACTGAGGGTCGGGAGAGTTATTTTTTAGGCGTGCCGGACCATGAAGGTCATTTGCGCCGCCTTTAAAGCGAGTACGTTACATGTCTGTCTATGAAGCGAGCGTTTGTGATCAAGGTGCAGGCAAGTGGATATTTACGTTAAGGAATGTTACGTTAGTTTGCGTGATATTTTAGGTGCTGAAGGCGAGGGTATGGGTTGGGGACAGCTCCCTGATGTCTAAATGGTTTAGTTTTACTTTACTCCTCCACAAAATAATTCGTAGTTTGGGTGGGGTTGGGGGTGTTTTGAGAGTGGCGAGAAGTTGATTTTGCTAGGGTGCCGGCTTTAGCCTACTCTTATCGAAGAGCACCGAGGGATCTTTACCGTGCGAACAAGGAGGTAATTGTTCACACCGCCTATCACGCCGGCCGCCGCGTATTAGTTGTTAGTAGCGGGTTAGTCTAAGCATGCCATGCAGGGTTGTCAGTTGGGTTAGTGCGGTGTTTTGCAATTCGGCTCTTCTACGTCCGCTGTACCTCTGGGTAGCCGTTTACGTTATGAGTTGCTAAGCAAATCGGCTCATCTACGTCCGATGGCTCCTCTGGGTAGTCGTTTTACGTTATGCTAATTTTTATTTTTATTTTTGTTTATGTTTTCCTAAAGCAAGTCGGCTCATCTACTTCCGACGGCACCGCTAGATAGCCATTTATTTCTAATTGAGAAGCAAATCGGCTCATGTACGTCCGACACCATGCGGAGATGGAAATTTACGTGTTTCCTACGAGTGTTTCGCGGCCATGCATTGCGAGTTGATGTGAGTGTTGGTGGTGTGGTGCCTACAGTGCTCCTGCTAGTTTTGTGACATACAAATATTCAAATAGCAATTGAAGGAGTTCTGGGTGCTTGTCACCGAGAAGCGATGGAAGCGATAGGGTGATTCCCTCTTTTTGGCAGAATGCCTTAAGTGGTTGTCTTTGAGAGCTAAAGCTACTGCAGTCTAGCAGGATGTGGCCTATGCTTAACGTGGTGTTGCAAGTGCCGCAGTGCGGTGTTGTATATTGGTCACCCTCTAATTGAGGCTGTGTTAGTTTTGTGCAACCAGTTCTAAGTCTAGTGAGGATGACCTCTTTTTGTCGGTGAGATTGATTTGATGTGTTCCATGTGCCTATTGTTGGTTTGATTGCGTGGGTGTGGTTGGATTTGTGTTGTATTGAGTTGTGTCCATGTGTTCTGTTGATGTTGGCGAATGTGGCGTTGCAGGAGTGCTTTACAATCGTCTACCAAATATTCCACGCTAGGGTAAGTGTTCAATGCTAAGGCTTGCTTTGCGAGTCGGTCTGCTTCTTCGTTACCTGGGATGTTGGCGTGGCCCGGAATCCAGAGGAATGAAAAGTTCATGTTTACGTTATGGGACACGAGTTGTTGGATTCTATCAATGAAGTGATGTGGACAGTCGTGGGTGTTGCTAATTGACTGGAGGACAGATTTGGAGTCTGAGCAAATTACTACGTTTCTAGCCTTATGTCTCATGAGAATGGTGATAGCGGCCAGAATGGCCATTGCTTCAGCGGAATAGATGGAGAAGTTATCCGGTAGACGCTTGGAAAGTCTGAGACCTGGTCCAGTGATGCCGATGCCTACCTTTGCCTCGTGTTTCGACCCATCCGTGAATACGAGTGATTTGTGTTTGTTGTCATCGGGGCGAACTTGTGGAAGAGGCCAAGAATTTCCGCCGATGTGATAGTGGATTCCTTCTCCGAGAGCAAGTACTCGACCTTTGGTTGACTGAAAGTCCAGAATGGCCTAGTGGGCGGTCGAGTTGCAGTGGATGGCATTGCGAAGTTAAGATCTGAGAGAGCCGTGGCAATTTGAATGCTGTATGGTGGAAGTTTGCGCGCAAATCGGCTCTTGTCGTATCTGTCAGGCGTAAAGCAGCGCTGTGCTGGATGGTTTTTAATGGATTTGATTTTGATGTGGTAGCGGCACAGCTGTTGTGTCCTCCGGACATGGAGTGGGGGCGTGATTTAGTCCACTAGAAGAATGGCTATCAGTGTGGTGCTGAGGGCACCTGTGGCTGCTCTGATGCAGCTGTTTTGGATGAATTCTAAATTTCGGCTCTGGCTTTCTGAAATGGTGGCAAAAATGATGCTGTTGTATTCTAGGATGGGTCGTATAATTGATGTGTACAGTCGCAGTAGTGTTTTCCTGTCTCCGCCCCAGTCTGTGCCTGCAAGTGTACGTAGTATGTTGACGCGCTTCGCGCATCGCTTCGAGATGGAGGTGATGTGGGTGTTGAAACTGAGTTTTTCGTCTAAATGTACTCCTAAGAACTTAAAGCATTTAACTTGTTCGATGGCTTTGCCATCGATTTTAAGTAGAGCTTTGGGTGTCGGGCAGAGACGACTAAATGTGACGGTGGCCGATTTTTCTGCGGACAGGGTGAAGCCCCAAGTTTTGCACCACTTTGCAATGTGGTCTAGTCCTGCTTGAATGTTTTTTTTTCAGCTTTAAGGAAGCATTGTGCTGTTGTCCAAACGGCTATGTCGTCCGCGAAAATTGAGTATTGAAGTGAAGTGTCAGTGTGGTCAGCAAGTATGTCGTTGATCATGATGATGAAGAGGCTCGGTGCGAGCACGCTCCCCTGAGTCAGGCCCTGTCCTGTATTGTGGTGTTTGATGTGACACTGCCGCATCGGACCTTAAGGGTCCTGTCTCTAAGGAAGTTGAGAATGAAGTGTGCCATGTGTCCGCGTAGGCCTATCTTGTGGAGCTTGTGTGTCAGTGCGGATTTGTGTACTCGGTCGAATGCGGCAGTGATGTCCAAGTAGGCAGCTACTGTTGTGCGTTTGATGCGTAGACCACGTTTTATGTCATGCACTAATCTAATGAGATTGTCTGTAATTGATTTTTGACGCTGGAAGCCGCATTGAAATTCGTCGAGCAGGTCGTTGTGTTCCAGAAATTTCCTCAATTGTGTGTTGACCATGCGTTCGACTAACTTGCTAGCATAGCTAGTAAGTGAGATGGGTCTATAACCTTTTGGGGTGGAGTGATCTTTGTGCGCCTTTGGCAATGGAATGACTACGCTCTCTCGCCAGGATGCGGGAAACGTGTCGCTTTGGTACAGTTCATTTATGGCAGTTAGTAGGTACGTTAGGGAGTTTTTCTAAGCCGTTTAAGAAGCTGGTAATGGATGTCGTTCGGTCCAACCGACGTGTTTCCACACTTGCTGAGGGCAAGGTGTAATTCGTGCATAGTAAACGACTGATTGTATATTTATCTATTGCTAGAGCTAAAATTTTCCTTGGAGGCAAGGGCGTCTAGAGCGCTTACTATAGTGGTGTCGTAGTTGCTGTTGCCAGATACGCTGGCGTAGTGTAGTTTAAAGTGGTCTACGACTTATTGTGGGTCAGTGATGTCCTGTCCTTTCACCGTCAGCTGGAGGAAGGGGCCTGGTGGTGGGCGTTTCAGGTTGAAACGCTTCATCAGGTTCCAGATTCTGCCGGTAGGGGTGAAACTATTGAATTGAGAGGCAAAGGACTGCCGACAGTTTTGTCGTGCTGTTCGAATTGTGTACCGACAGTGTTTTTGAGATTGTCTGTATGCTGATAGGTGTGCTTCGCACACGCATCTTTTGAATTGTTTGTGGGCACGGCGCCGTGCGGCGATTGCCCTTTGACAGTCCGAGGTCCACCATGGTGTAGATGCCTTTTTCCTAGGTTTGTTACTTTTGGGGACTGAGTCTCGTGCTGCTGAGCTGATGGCCCTTAGGATTGTCTCGATCTTACTGGTCTCTGAAGTTGTTAGGTTGAGGTCCACCTGTTCCTCGAATTTAGCCCAGTCCGCTCTTTTCAAGTTCCACGATTGTTTAAATAGCTTAGTGTGGTGGATAGCGTCCGTGCTGAGCCTAATTGTGATTGGGTAGTGGTCGCTCAGCCCGGTAACGTCTGAAACTGACCAGTCAAATAGTAAGCGAAGTCGTTGGGAACAGCACGTTAAGTCAATGCAACTGTCCGATCCTCCTAAGGTCGGGTTGTAGCGGGTGGCGGCCCCGGTGTTTGGAGACTGAATCTCGGGTTCCTTTAAATAAGAAAGCAAAATAGAAACGCGAACCTTTGTTCACGTACGGGAATCCACCAGTGCGGTTTGCGCACAACCAGTAGCGTGGTTGAGTTTGAGCTTGCTGGCGACCACGATCACCGGCTTGGAATAGTCCAGCACAAATTGTGGCCCTTTCTAATCCTCTTGGTAAGTGAACACGAACACAACACAACAGCTTAATTACATCCGAAAATTGCTGGAAGCGTTTCAAGGTATGACCTCATAGCTTGCGACCTCAAGTAGGGTGATGGATTTTGACGAAATGAGGCAACTTAAAGAAGGTGAGGATGTACCGTGAGGATGTGCCTGTGCGGATTCAATGTTGCAAAAAAAACTAAATAGCACCATTGAAAGCAAAGTGTCACCATTTCAGAGACTTTTCCAGTTTTGAGAGTAGGTTAGAACCCTTTGTACAAGTCGCCTCTCCCTGGCCTAATTACTGGCTACGCTCCCGACCTAATCTGACCTAGTGTAACCTAACCTAGCCGAATCCAACATATCAGGGCAAAGCACTGTCAACTGTTAACATATGCTGACATGCAGTTTGCTGAAAGAATCTTACGTTTCAAAAGTAATTCACAGCAGATGCGGAAGTAGTACATTCTCCAAGATGCAAGAATAGCTTACACTATTCTCATGTCCATGATATTAGCAACGCATTCGCATTCAGCATCCTATTCGCATACTCTCCGAATTCGTTCAGTTTTTTCAGGATATGATCTTCGTCGCTTGCAAAAGTAAGGCAAACAACGATTCTTCAGTAGGACGAGCGGTTCGATCTGCAGAGGTCCAGAGAGGTCACTCGGGTCAAAAACGGTGTACCGTATAAATTTCGAAGTATTTCACTTAGCCGAATGATTCCAACGCCTAGATGTCCGCTGTCCATCAAGGATGCAGCATATCGAATTACGTGAACTTCAATGTGAAAGTTTGACCTCAGGTCACCGAAGTTAGTTTTACTCATGCACTATATCTATTTACGGGGTACCGAATACAATCATGGTGACACATTGGATACACCTGATTTTTGCAGGTCATAGTCTACATAGCACGTACATAGAGCACATCAATCAAAATGACCCATTATGGCCACTGATTCATCACCGTTCGCCAAAAATGCCCCAAAAATGCAACTATACCAAATTCTTGTGTACCCGGTAATTTCCGCAAAATTTTACTTGGCACGACGAAAAAATACCCAGACATTGGTTATGGCCCATGGATGCAGCACATTGAAGCATCTGTCCTACAATCTCATAGTTTGACCTATATTCGCAAAATACTGTTTTGACCACGCATTATTGCCATGTTCGGGGTACCTGATAATACCCTCCTAAATACATTCATCGGATGGACATTAGCGCCAAAAAATATCCCATTGGACAAGAAAGCAGCACATCCAAGCATGTCACCTTCAAGCTCACCATTTGACCTCAGGTCAACTTAGACTTTAACATTACACCCTATGGGAATATCACGGTGTACCGAATACAATTTCCCTGAATACATTTATCGGATGGATATTAGCGTCGAAGAATCGCCCACCGAGCAAGGATGCAGCACATCCGAGTACGTGTCCGTCAGCGCAAGCGTTTGACCTCAGGTCAGGTTTAACGAAATTCAGAAAAAGCAAGTAGTCCACTTGGGTACCGTATGTGGGCCAAACGAAGCATTGAATGTAGACTATCTCAACATTGATGCATGCACTAGCAACACAAGAAGTAGCACACTGCGTGACCTGACCTCTATCGATGACGCAATTCATCAGGTAGCACAAGCGTCCCATTCCACAACGCATTCAGAAACGAATTCAACAATGTTCTCCGATTCGTCGGAAAATTTGACACAACCTTCGCAGACATACCCGTACATGCATCCCGAGACCATTTTCTGCTACGACGAACCATTTCGCCTTCAGAGTCGAAAAGGTCAGCCGGGTCAAATCTGGGGTACCGCATAACTTGCCGGAGAATTCACTTATTGGAATCATTCAAACGCTTGTGCCACCGCTATCATCGTGGCATGCAGCACACCAAGTCAACTGGTCACTTGAGGTCACCATTTGACCTCAGGTCAACGAAGACTTTAACATTACACCCTATGGGAATATCACGGTGTACCGAATACAAGTTTCCTAAATACATTTATCGGATGGATATTAGCGTCGAAGAATCGCCCACCGAGCAAGGATGCAGCACATCCGAGCATGTGACCGTCAGCGCAAGCGTTTGACCTCAGGTCATGTTTTATGAAATTCAGAAAAAGAAAGTAGTCCACTTGGGTACCGTATGTGGGCCAAACGAAGCATTGACCCGGCTGACCTTTTCGCCTCTGAAGGCGAAATGGTTCGTCGTAGCAGAAAATGGTTTCGGAAAATGGTTTCGGAATGCATGTACTGCGAAGGTTGTGTCAAATTTTCAGACGAATCGGAGAACATTGGTGAATTCGTTCCTGAATGCGTTGTTGAATGGGACGCTAGTGCTTCCTGATGAATTGTGTCATCGATAGAGGTCAGGTCACGCAGTGTGCTGCTTCTTTTGTTGCTAGTGCATGCATCAGTGTTGAAATAGTCGACATTCAATGCTTCGTTTGGCCCACATACGGTACCCAAGTGGACTACTTTCTTTTTCTGAATTTCGTTAAACCTGACCTGAGGTCAAACGCTGATGTTGACGATCACATGCTCGGATGTGCTGCGTCCTTGCTCGGTGGGCGATTCTTCGACGGTAATATCCATCCGATAAATGTATTCAGGACAATTTTATTCGGTGCACCGTGATATTCCCATAGGGTGTAATGTTAAAGTCTAAGTTGACCTGAGGTCAAATGGTGAGCTTGAAGGTGATATGCTTGTATGTGCTGCTTTCTTGTCCGATGGGATATTTTTTGGCGCTAATGTCCATCCGATGAATGTATTTAGGAGGGTATTATCAGGTACCCCGTAGATGGCAATAATGCGTGGTCAAAACAGTATTTTGCGAATATAGGTCAAACTATGAGATTGTAGGACAGATGGTTCAATGTGCTGCATCCATGGGCCATAACCAATGTCTGGGTATTTTTTTCATCGTGCCGAGTAAAATTTTGCGGAAATTATCGGGTACACAAGAATTTGGTATAGATGCATTTTTGGGACATTTTTGGCGAACGGTGATGAATCAGTGGCCATAATGGGTCATTTTGATCGATGTGCTCTATGTACGTGCTATGTAGACTATGACCTGCAAAAATCAGGTATATCCAATGTGTCACCACGATTGTATTCGGTACCCCGTAAATAGATATAGTGCGTGAGTAAAACCAACGTCGGTGACCTGAGGCCAAACTTTGACATTGAAGTTCACGTAATTCGATGTGCTGCATCCTTGATGGACAGCGGACATCTAGGCGTTGGAATCATTCGGCTAAGTGAAATACTTCGAATTTTACACGGTACACCGTTTTTGACCTGAGTGACCTCTCTGGACCTCTGGAGATCGAACCGCTCGTCCCACTGAATAATCGTTGTTTGCCTTACTTTTGCAAGCGACGAAGATCATATCCTGAAAAAAATGAACGAATTCGGAGAGTATGCGAATAGGATGCTGAATGCGAATGCGAATGCGTTGCTAATATCATGGACATGCTATTCGCTTGGTTGCAAAATCTTCCAGGTAACTAGCGTGAAAAGATATTGGTTTAAAATAGTGAAATGTGAGATGAAATAACCTAAGTATATAAATAGCACGTACAATTAAACTAATAACTTCAATAGTCTTACAAATATTTTATAAATTGTGGCAAGCAACCTTTATGCCAATCAACTGCTCCGTTCCTGCCAAGTTGCTGCGTTATCACCTCAATTGTGCGTTACAATTTACCAAGCATAAAGACATAAAGAGACATAAAAGATCAGTGCAACTATGAGCCACAAGGGCCCTTCTTGGTTGCACTTTGTACACTGAATCACTTGCCCACCAAATCTGTCAATCAACCCTCCTTGGAATACAGAAAAACAAGCCCCCTATTCTTATAATGATTGTCTATGCCGTTTTTAAAGATGTTCAGTGTGTTGCTACTGACAATTGTTCCTGGCAGCTGGTTCCAGTGTTCTACTACCCTGTTGGTGAAGAAAGACTGTCTTAACCTTGTCCTGCTGTGATTAACTTTAATTTTGAATTGATGACCTCTAATTGCATCATTTCTGTTAAATTCAAACATTTCCCTGAGATATCCCTGTTCCTGACCATGAACAAATTTAAAAACCTCGATGAGATTTCCTCTCAGCCTTCTATATCTAAGTGAAAACATATTAAATTTCTTCAATCTTTCCTCATATGCCAGGTTGCCTATACCATTAACCATTTTTGTTGCCCTCTTTTGTACTCTCTCTAAAAGCCAACAATCTTTCTCATAACTAGGGGACCAAGCTTGGACACAGTATTCTAAATGTGGCCTGACATATGCACAGTAAAGCTTCCTGATGACCTCCTCACTTTTGTATGACACATTCCTCTGTATCGCCCCAAGCATTCTTAGTGCCTTCTTCCTGGCTTCTTTGGTCTGTTCTGATGCCCCAATTTTGTGTTCAAAATAACTAAGTCCTTCTCCTGCTGAGTCACAGATAGTACTTGGCCATCCATCAAGTATGGCGCCTTCATATGCTGCCTACCTACATGCAAGACTTTGCACTTATCAAAATTAAACTTCATTTGCCATTTTTCGGACCACTTCACAAGCTCGTCTAAGTCGTTCTGCAGCAAAACCTGCTCATTGTGCCCTGTTATTGCCCTAAAGATCTTCAAATCATCCGCAAATTTCAAAACCTTACTGCTTAGGCCACATTCAATGCTATTCACAAATATAATGAACAACAGTGGCCCCAGTACCGACCCCTGAGGAACTCCACTAAGAACATTTTGCCATGATGACTTTGTACCATTAAGCATCACTCTCTGCTGTCTATCTGAAAGCCACAACTCAATCCATTTTAGGATGCTACCTGCAATGCCATGGACCTGAAGCTGCATCATTAACCGTTTATGGGGTACCTTGTCAAAGGCCGTACTATAGTCAAGATATGCTACATCAACCTGATTTCCCTGATCAAATTGTTCTGTAGCAAAATTTAAAAAGTCCAAGAGATTTGTGAGACACGATCTCCCTCTTCTAAACACATGTTGAGTATCTTGAATCAATCTGTTTCCTTCCAGAAAACTAACTATTCTATCTTTGATAATTGATTCGAGTACCTTGCAGACTAGGGATGTGAGGCTTACTGGCCTATAATTTTCAACTTTCCCTCTTTCTCCTGTCTTGAAAATAGGAACTACATTTGCCCTTTTACAATCTGTTGGAATTTCATTTTGTGAAACTGATCTACAAAATATTATACTAAGTGGAATTGCCAGTTCCTTTTTAGCTTCCCGCAATACCCTAGCATAAATTCCATGAGGTCCTGCTGCCTTGTTTGGCTTTATTTTTCTGATATAATTGAAAAGAACATCACTATCAATGAAATCAACATTGTGTATCTGATCACCTGTCACTGAACTGTAGTTCACGGTTGGCAAATTTGTCACATCCTCCACTGTAAACACTGATTTAAACTGCTTGCTCAGCTCCTCAACCATCTCACCATCCTCACTCAATATAGTCCCATTTACTTCCAGTGGACCAATTGTGCTTGAAACTTTACTTAGCTTGTAGAAACTAAAGAACTTTTTACTGTCCCCATTACAGTTCCTAGCCAAATCCAATTATTTTGCCCGCCTTGCTGCTCTGGTTTTCTGCTTCACAGCATCTCTAGCTTTTTGATACGACCTTAGATTTACGATATTTGAAGCTTCCTTAAATACTCTAAATGCATCTTTCTTAGCCTTAATTGTTCTCCTCAAATCTGGTGTAAGCCATGCTGGCTTTCCTACCCTTCTTTTGCGCCTTTGCTTTTGGGGGACATGTCTAATCTGAATTTCCCTCAAGAAAGATTTGAACTTTTCCCACATTTCACAGGCATTTAAATAAAAAAATTATCGTTCCCATTTTATGGCACTTAAAGCCTCTCTCATGGAGTCAAAGTCTGCCCTGTTAAAATTTGGAATCTTTGCCAAGTTATCCTTGATTGTCCCTGCTATTTGTACCTTAAATCTCACTATGTTATGGTCACTTCTTCCCAGAGTTTCTCCTACAGTCAAGTCTTGAACTAAATCACTTAAATCTGAGAAGACAAGGTCCAAGAATGAGCCCTGCCTGGTTGGTTCCATTACAAACTGGTGTAAGAACAAGTCCTCTTCAAGACATTTCCTAAACAGTTTACATGATGGGGAGCCAAAACCAACATTTTCATATCCTTTTAGATTAAAGTCACCAAGAATAAGGCATTTCCTCTGAAAGTGTTTACTGATTTCCTCACAAATCACCTTATCGAGCTCCAGTTGCTGAGAATGTGGCAAGGTTCCTGATCGATACAAAGCTCCAATCCTCAGTTTATTGCTGTTGCCTCTTCCCACAGAAACATCAAGCCAAATGGACTCCACAGACACATTTTTTACCCCATCTGCTACTTTCTGAGAACTGTATAAGCTATTCACATAGAGCATTACACCACCCCCTTTCACTGCTAGACCCCTATTGCATGAAAACATATTGTATCCCTGGATCTCATAGTCCTGCAAGTTATCCCCAAAATATCCCTCACTGACCCATGCCTCAGTAATGCAAACAAAATCTGGTTTCTCCTCAGCAACATAACACTTGAACTCATCAAATTTGGATCGAATGCTCTGAGCATTAAGCATCATACACTTAACAAAAGTTCCATAACCCTCTTTGGCTTTTTCATGTTGAGTAGCTCTATGATCTCTGGATGAGCTACCACTCTGCCCCCTTGATCTACTGCTACCCCTATTTGCTGACTGTGAGGTGTTTGCAAAACTTCTATCTCTATCAGCTACATCCCCCCATGACCTGCCTAGTTTCCCTGTTTCCTATTGAGAGCCTCCTCATACCTATTGCTGAGCAATTCAACTCCTCTCTTGCTCAAATGTAACCCATCTAATGCAAACATTTCAGTCCTCCCCCAGAAATCCCCCACAAATCCAAGAACCCCACCCCAAGTTCCTTACAAATCTCGGCCACCCTGGTATTCAGCCCAATGGCCCTCGAGTACCACTCTATGCTTGCGTTAACCATAGGGAGGATGGATGTTACCATTCCTCGTTTCCTACTCACAGCTGACCTACCTATCAAAGCCCTATACTCTTGTATTGTTTCCTCTGTTTTTGCTTTTCCTACATCATTTACACCAACCTGCACAATTACTGTTGTGCTCTCTCCACTACCCTTCATCACTCCTTCCTTCCTATCACCAACATCCTTTACCTGGGCCCCTGGGTAGCAAACACGAGTCCGTTTGTTGGGGTTCCTGCTACAAAAAGTACGGTCCATGTACCTCACTCTTGAGTCCCCTATAACTAAAACTTCCCCCTCTCTATCATCAGCTACCTGGTCGTTCCTACCTTCCTCCTTAGCAGCATTACTATCTCTCTCTTGCAGTACCTCAAATCTATTATTAGTTTCAACGCCTTTGTCAATTTTCCTTAAAGCTAGTCTCGTACTCTGGCGTCTAGCTACTTTCCACTCTCTACTATCATGGTCCATACTATCTCCACCCCTATCACTCCTAGACTCCTGCACCTGGCTTGCCTGGCTGACATTTCCTATGGTGGGCCCTGCCACCAAACACTTCAGACGCTCCACCTCCCTTGCTAACATATCTACTTTCTTACTCAAGTCCCCAATGACTACCATACACTTACATTTCCCACAGTCACCTTGCATTTTTTTTATTTTTAAATAAAGTTATCCCGACTCCCACCAGCTACAAACTCCAACTAAACCAAACTAAAATAAAAAAAAGCCTGGATACCTTTGCAATTACACCAGTATATTGAAAATATACCTAGTGGTAATTTAAGCTTACTATTTTAGTCCTAAGCTCTATCTTAAACTTAAACACCAAAAAGACACTGACTTATTCCTCTACACTACAGAAACCTAAGCCACGAGACCGCGCCACCCGTCTACAAAGCGTTCACGTGGCTGATCGATAATTCTAGAAGCTACCTAGTGTAATTTAAGCTCACTATTTTAATCCTAAAGTCTATCTTAAACTTAAACGCCAAGCGGACGCAGACTTATTCCTCTATGCTAACAGAAACCTAAGCCACGTGGCCGATCCACCCGTCTACAAAGCGTCCACGTGGCCGATCGATAATTCTAGAAGCTAAAAATCTGCTTGTTAAAAAGAAACTTATGAGATAAAACTATGCAAATATATGCACAGAAGTAATTGCTAAATACCTACCACCAGCTGCAAACTCCAACTAAACCAAACTAAACACTAATATAATCGAAAACCTAGATACCTATACAATAACACCAGGACAAGAAGATATACCTAGTGTAATTTAAGCAAACTATTTTAGTCTTCAACTCTATTTTAAACTTAACCACCGAAAAAAAAACAAAAAACAAAACAAACTTATTCCTCTGCACTACAGAAACCTAAGCCACGAGGCCGCGCCACCCATCTACAAAGCGTTCACGTAGCCGATCGATAATTCTAGAAGCTACCTAGTGTAAGTTAAGCTCACTATTTTAATATTCAACTAAAACACCAGGCAGACACAAACTTATTCCTCCATGCTAACAGAAACCTAAGCCACGTGGCCGCTCCACCCGTCTACAAACGTCCACGTGGCCGATCGATAATTATAGAAGCTTAGAATACCTAGGATAAGTCTAATATACTCAATTTAAACAATATAACCGCTCCTTCTTAACCTAGGCCTACAATAGAACAAATCCTCCCTCCACTAACCACCTGTGCCCAATCTTTTACTCACGGTTTTCCCTCGTCACGGGAGCGCAAAAACACGACCGGTCGCGACGAGGGCAGAGCAGTGAGTCGGGCCTCTGTGGTTGATTTGGCTGTGGTGTGGTGTAGTTGGTTTAGTGGCGGTTTGCCTCTGGTTGTGGCGAGGTTGTCGTAGGCGATAGGTGGGTCAGATATATTTCGGGCCCATCACGAATTTCTGACAAGCTTTTTCTCTGAAGCACCGTCGGAAATAATTAGGATGCAGTTTTCAACCTTACTGCATCAATGTTTGCGGCAACTTTAGATTAGATTCCAGGAGCTTAGTGGTGGTGGATTTGTGTTTTAGGACGCGTCGACTGCATTGGTCATTTTGCGTCCGTTCCAGGAGCTTAGTAAAAGATCGCCGATTGCTGGCAAATTAGATGTGGGTGAATCCGCCCGACCCCCTGGAGCTGGAACTGCAGCTGGAGCAGCGTGTCCTGGTCAGACTTCCGGCCTGCCGACGGCTGGACCAGCGTGTCCTGGTCAGACTTCCGGCCTGCCGACAGCTGGAGCAGCGTGTCCTGGTCAGACTTCCGGCCTGCCGACGGCTGGACCAGCGTGTCCTGGTCAGACTTCCGGCCTGCCGACGGCTGGACCAGCGTGTCCTGGTCAGACTTCCGGCCTGCCGACAGCTGGAGCAGCGTGTCCTGGTCAGACTTCCGGCCTGCCGACAGCTGGACCAGCGTGTCCTGGTCAGACTTCCGGCCTGCCGACAGCTGGAGCAGCGTGTCCTGGTCAGACTTCCGGCCTGCCGACAGCTGGACCAGCGTGTCCTGGTCAGACTTCCGGCCTGCCGACGGCTGGACCAGCGTGTCCTGGTCAGACTTCCGGCCTGCCGACAGCTGGACCAGCGTGTCCTGGTCAGACTTCCGGCCTGCCGACGGCTGGACCAGCGTGTCCTGGTCAGACTTCCGGCCTGCCGACAGCTGGAGCAGCGTGTCCTGGTCAGACTTCCGGCCTGCCGACAGCTGGACCAGCGTGTCCTGGTCAGACTTCCGGCCTGCCGACAGCTGGACCAGCGTGTCCTGGTCAGACTTCCGGCCTGCCGACAGCTGGAGCAGCGTGTCCTGGTCAGACTTCCGGCCTGCCGACAGCTGGACCAGCGTGTCCTGGTCAGACTTCCGGCCTGCCGACAGCTGGACCAGCGTGTCCTGGTCAGACTTCCGGCCTGCCGACAGCTGGAGCAGCGTGTCCTGGTCAGACTTCCGGCCTGCCGACGGCTGGACCAGCGTGTCCTGGTCAGACTTCCGGCCTGCCGACGGCTGGAGCAGCGTGTCCTGGTCAGACTTCCGGCCTGCCGACGGCCCCGGTGCCGCGCGGCAAAGGCAGATCGATGACCATAAATCAGCTGGAGTATATTTATCCGTCGCAGAGTTAGTAGCTTCAGAGCGCAGCGTTCACGACGCACGCCACATCGGCGATGCAGCGCGAGTTAATATCACAGGCATTGGCGAAACGAGGCGATCTGCACCAGGCAGGGTCTGACGGGGCGGGGGGAGGGGGCCGGAGGGGGGACAGGCAGGATAATCAGCGATGGCAGAATCTGGCGGTGTTGGGGGAGGGGGAACAGGCAGGACAATCAGCGATGACAGAGACTGGAGGGGCTGGGCGGAAACAGGCAGGATAATCAGCGATGGCAGAACCTGGCGGTGTTGGGGAGAGGGGGGGGGACAGGCAAGACAATCAGCGATGACAGAGTCTGGCGGGGCGGGGCGGAAACAGGCAGGACAATCAGCAATGGCATAGGACCGAGATCTGGACAGTCAGGGGCACGGTCCGGGACCTGGACAGTCAGGGGCACGGCCCGGGATCTGAACAGTCAGGGGCACGGCTCGGGACCGGACGGCAGAGGGGCAGCCAAGGAGGGTCGGCCAACTTAGAAAAAAAACACACTCGATCGAACAAGCAATTGTGATTCGCCACGCGGAACCATATATTTTCGGCACATTTAGCGGGCCGAAAGGGGTCTCGATGCCATTACCTTTTCTTGGTCGGCCCTACTTACGAAAATCCTGGCTGCGCTCTTGCCGGACAGTCAGAGAAACGACTCAGGGTGGGACACTCAGGAACATCAAGCATGAAGCCCTGCCGTGGCACAGGGGCACCGATAGGGGCACCGATAGGGTGGTGCACGCCAGTTGAACATTGGTCCAAGGAGAACACACTGAATATACGCAGGCAATATCATTACGGTATTAGAGATGAGATATACACGATCTCGGAACTAATGGCCGTTCAAAACAGCACGATACCATGCCAAGGCCGACACAACACACACATGGCGGTCAGCACAACATCATGGACACCATTTACGCGCCTTGTGTCGCCCTGTCTCGACACGGGAGAGGCTACGCGACACACCAGCACCGCCTGGAGACTTCTACTACTGACGACAACATTGCACTACATGCCTGTATATCCTGGTTGGGTATCATTGAACCAGTAAAGATAATGTTAAGCCAACAGAGGTACGATGTCACCGACAGAAGTCAGATGTCACCAGCAAAGGTCAGATGTCACCAGCAGAGGTCAGATGTCACTAACAGAGGCCATACGTTACCAACAGCGGGTGCAAGTGATTGACAGCGTACCGTAATGTAGCAACTCCGTCCAACATCTGAGACACGACACCGATCGTCGAGACGCGTACTTCTGACAAACACATACGAGCAGCAGTACAACAGTAATAGCTGCCAGCGCCAGCAGTCGGCCACACAGGTGCGCCTGTGTGGCCGGCGGCGGCGAGGCCGAGCCAGCTCGCGCAGTGTCCGGGCGTCAGACGGCGAGCACCGGCGCCTCGTCCGACTGTTCGGCCCGGCCAGAGCAGCTGCTCGGGACGCACGTCTTGTACACTCCCGAGCCGCACAGATCACCTGTGTCTGCGGCGTCCCGAGCCCGGCGTGCGGCGGGACGACATGAGACCAGTGCAGTCGGTGCCCGCACGTGGGAACGAAGCAACGCCACCACCGGCATCACAAGCGTGCTGCACGAGCCGGAAGAGCTCATCATTTGAAGTCAGCACCACTGTGCCACGCAGACTGGGGGCACGGTCGTACTGTCCCACCTCTGCATCACTGCCGTGTCTGGTGTGAACAGCACCGGCATCAACATCCTCGCCATCAGCAGCGTCCTCACCGTCAGCAGCCAGGCCGGCCACATCGTGTCCAACTGTGCCGCTACTCTGACATGCCCGGGTGCGAGGTTTCTGACGCACATCCTGCAGAGGTCACGCACACGTACGACGACACGCCACCGTCCCAGTTGGCAGCAGCGTCACAGACGGCGCTCACCGTCCGACCGGCAGTCCTGCGCGGCGCGACTCCCTCAGCATGACGTCACATCCGCAGCCGTCAGCGCCAGCATGACGTCACGTCGGGGACCGTCGGCGGCCTGCCTCGGCGTGCCGCCGTCACGTGCAGCACCACCCGGTGCGGCCCAGGTGTGACGTCACATCAGACGACGCTCTCGCGCCGGTCGGACGCCATGAGAGGCGCGGCCTCCTCCAGTGTGGAGGAGTCCGACTGGGCCATGTCGTAGCGGCCGTCCGAAGCCTCACTGCTGCACGACCGCTGCGCCGGGTCCCTTGGCAGTGTCAAGTACGGACCCTGGTACACCGGCTGACGAACAGGCACACATCAGAGGCCCATCCCACTGCTGGTTATCGCTACTGGTCAGCAGCTATGCTTGGGCGAAAACGGCAATGGACTGGTTACAGACCACCCAAACAAAATTAATGGTCTCACCACAGCGAAAGCAAATAGGTTTTGGTTCATTAAAGAGACCAAAATACCGATAGTTATAATTCGCTTGATGTTAAAATGCGACCATAATATGCCCCCAATCCCCTTATTCCATTCATAGGCTTAACCTAGACAACTGCACTAGATTATGAATGTAAATGTTTGCGAAAAAAATATAAAAAATACAAGGAAGCTCACTAGACGCATCACCTGTGAGAAAAACAAAATCATGAGGATTTGGGGGCCTCGAAAGTCGACCTATGGAAATGCATTGGCCGGAATAGCCTGGTTATTCCCCAGAATGTCACCTACGTGTGATGCAAAGTCAAATATGTGTGGTGTATTGTTAACAACAGATATCATTTGAAATGTGTGCCGTTGAAGAAGAATAGAGAGAGCGAAAGATGGCAGCCTATTTAAGTATTATATGCTATTATATTTATATATATATATATATATATAGAAAGGTAGATAGTTATACAGATGGGACAATACATAGGTAAACAGGTACATAGACAGATAATTAGCGATAGTGAATAGAGCGACACATAAGGTGTACCGCAGTCAGACTTGGCATTGGCCAATGACTAACCATTTTCGGGGATGGCACTCTGGTATATTCGCCCCGTCCCAAGCTGGAGTAGGCCGTCGGCGGTGGTGACCTGGACACAAACTTGCGCGACACATCCCGCGAAGGTCCGTTAATGAGACGCTCCGCCATGTACCTCTCTTCCGGGTCGTCGATGTTGTCTGGAAGGGCGAGATCGGCTCAGAAAAGGGACCCGCGACTAGGTGACTCGGCTGGGAAAATTACGGCCAATAGATGTTGCATTTCTTCGATTTTATACATCAGCAATCTCAGCTTTGTAGCTATTTTAGTGTTGTTAAATCTGGCTCAGTGGTGTGTTGTGATTTATCAGGAAAGTTTAAAGGAGCACGTGACTGAGCCCTTGCCTTTCTTATATAAAATATTCATATTGTAATTCAGCGCAGATGCATGCAAGGATGCAAATGGCAGCCCCATGCGAATGCACCGCGATGTACTTCCTAATGATTTGTACTACCTTGATCAGTATGTGAATAATACATCATTTTGCCGGATAATGGATGACGCAATATTCCGACTAGCAGTGCACCAATTGTTAATGTGGCTAACAGATATATTAAATATTAATTGTGCTCTACAATGCTAAATTCTACGTCGTTATTTTAAGATCGAATGTGTCTGCAAAGTTACGAATAGTCATCATACGAAAAGTAAATATCCAATATGTTTTGCAATGCACTGAAATTGTGCCGACAGGTGGGCGTGGTTAATTATTATTCAGGTTAAAGTATGATGCCGAATTGAACCAGGCTTTGCCGCCGAGCTGTTTCGGTCGTGTCAGACGGCCTGCTCTCTGTCGAGCAGCGTGTGTGTCGGCTGGCCGACCACAGCGTGTGTGTCGGCTGGCCGACCACAGCGTGTGTGTCGGCTGGCCGACCACAGCGTGTGTGTCGGCTGGCAGACCGCAGCGTGTGTGTCGGCTGGCCGACCACAGCGTGTGTGTCGGCTGGCCGACCACAGCGTGTGTGTCGGCTGGCCGACCACAGCGTGTGTGTCGGCTGGCAGACCGCAGCGTGTGTGTCGGCTGGCCGACCACAGCGTGTGTGTCGGCTGGCCGACCACAGCGTGTGTGTCGGCTGGCAGACCGCAGCAAGCCATGTCGGCTGGCAGACCGCAGCAAGCCGTACCGATTTTGGCGCGCAGCAGGTCGGCGTCAGCCTCGATATGCGCCGCAGAGCCGGGCGCCGGCTTGGTGAGAGTCGCCGCCGCCGCCGCCGGGTAGCCCTCCTTGGCGTCGTTGTGGCCGCGCAGTCGCATGGTCACCACTATGGAGATAGCCAGCAGCACCAGCGTGCCGACGATCCCCATCAGGATGCCCAGGATCGGCGTCATCCGGAACAGCGAGCTCAGCGACCCTGCCGTGGGAGGAGTGTCACCGAGCCCAGCACTCTGTCGGAGGAGGGGTGTCACCGAGCCCAGCACTCTGTCGGAGGAGGAGTGTCACCGAGCCCAGCACTCTGTCGGAGGAGTGTCACCGAGCCCAGCACTCTGTCGGAGGAGGGGTGTCCGGCCCAACATCTGTCGGAGGAGTGTCACCGAGCCCAGCACTCTGTCGGAGGAGGGGTGTACCGAGCCCAACACTCTGTCGGAGGAGTGTCACCGAGCCCAGCACTCTGTCGGAGGAGGAGTGTCACCGAGCTCAGCATCTGTCGGAGGAGGGGTGTCACCGAGCCCAACACTCTGTCGGAGGAGTGTCACCGAGCCCAGCACTCTGTCGGAGGAGGGGTGTCACCGAGCCCAGCACTCTGTCGGAGGAGTGTCACCGAGCCCAGCACTCTGTCGGAGGAGGGGTGTCACCGAGCCCAGCACTCTGTCGGAGGAGGGGTGTCACCGAGCCCAGCACTCTGTCGGAGGAGTGTCACCGAGCCCAGCACTCTGTCGGAGGAGTGTCACCGAGCCCAGCACTCTGTCGGAGGAGGAGTGTCACCGAGCTCAGCACTCTGTCGGAGGAGGGGTGTCACCGAGCCCAGCACTCTGTCGGAGGAGTGTCACCGAGCCCAGCACTCTGTCGGAGGAGGGGTGTCACCGAGCCCAGCACTCTGTCGGAGGAGGGGTGTCACCGAGCTCAGCACTCTGTCGGAGGAGGGGTGTCACCGAGCCCAGCACTCTGTCGGAGGAGTGTCACCGAGCCCAGCACTGTTGGAGGAGTGTCATCGAGCCCAGCACTCTGTCAGAGGAGTGTCACCGAGCCCAGCACTCTGTCGGAGGAGGGGTGTCACTGAGCCCAGCGTCCTGTCAAAAGCGGGCAACACATCGCCCCCCCCCCCCACCACACACACGTTATCTTCAGCAGGCACAATGGATGAGATAGCATAACGATGGAGAAACAACACTTGCCAGTGACACCAGACATTGACACCAGATGTCCGGAGCAGGCATCATATGTCCGAGACAAGCATCAAATGGCTGGGACACGCACCAGATGTCCGGGACAAGCATCAGACGTCCGGGACGAGCATCAGACGTCCGGGACAGGCAGCAGATGTCCGGGACAGACGTCAGTCCGACGCGATGTACCGTCTCACTTACATCACCAGAATTGGTGCCGGAACCTAGCGATACAGTTCTTCTACAGACGCGCCACACTGATCTGTTTCGTTCCCCTTGTTCACGCCTTGACGCCATGATGTAGCGCGATGCGGCGGCGAGTCTCCCGGCGCCGGAGGCCGGCATATTAGTAACGATGGAACGGGTGACGCCGACCGAGCGTCGGTCATTGCACGGAGATTCGGCTGGCAGATAGGCAGACGGCCGTCAGCTGGTGGCCGGCGCCGCCGCCAGCCGTCGGTGTGGAATGGCTCGGTTCGGCGGCCGACGGCCGTGACACGGTAATTAGCGCCACACACTGCGCCGCAGTACACCGTACACGGGCACGGAGAGGCGCCACACACAGTGCCGCAGTGACCAGTGACCAGTGGCCACTGATCAGTGACCAGTGACTAGTGATCAGTGATCAGTGACCAGTGACCAGTCACCAGTGACTACTGACCGGTGACCAGTGACCAGTGGCCACTGATCAGTGACCAGTGACCAGGGGCCACTGATCAGTGACTAGTTACCAGTGATCAGCAATCAGCGACCAATGACCAGCGACCAGTGGCCACTGACCAGTGACCAATGACCAGTGACCAGTGACCCGTGACCAGTGATCAGTGACCAGTGATCACGTCGACCACGACAGCCAGGCAGTCGCTGTCCTCTGTCCCCCACCGCCGTTTTGTCGAAACAGGTGATGAGACTTAATCTACGGATCAGGCAGGTGATGACGTTCGTACGGAGCGGAAGGGCCGATTTATGGGACGTCCCCATAGGTTGGTCTCGAGAGGGGCGACAAGGTCGATTCAAAGCAGTTTCCAGAATGTTGTGGAACGCATATTTTGTCGCAAAGGATGGAGTGCTAATGCAAGGATGTCACCATGAATTTGTCGAGTGGGTGGTGGCAGCGTCTATTCAGGGCTGTTCCCAGAATTGTGTGGCGCGGAGGCTGAGGTGAGGGCTTACGGGCGTCCAGTAATTTTCTCGATGGGTGAGTCGGGGTGTGAAACATGCACAAGAATACCTGAGGCCACCAACCACGCCACCAACCAGTTTGTACAACATTAAGTTTGGCATAATCGAGCATCGTAGTTTAGTGTATCTGGTCCATATGTCCCATTATTTAATACAGTCAATGTCTGTGATTAATTAGTGGCATTCCCCATTCCCCTGCCCCGTAGATACACTACCATACCCCAGGTGGTGCAATCAAAGCCTAATTCATCCATTCATGGCCCCGATGCTGACTGTAGGCTACGTATAGCAGGATCATTACGTATTTATAATACATTATCTACGGTAGGCACCTCGGAGGGACTAATACCTCCTCTCCCATACATTTACTGATATTGGCATGCATTTTCTTTTACACACTAGGCAAATTAATGCAAGGTGCCAAACATGGGTCGCCACGATGGAGGACGGGGTGACGCACCCACGCCGAATTTCGTGAAATTTAACAATACGCCTATGGCGTTGCATTGAAAAAAATATACCACAGAGACTATAATTCGTTCCCCCATTCCCATCCAAAATCTGCGGCGACGCTCATGTGGCGTAAATGTACCATTCCACGCGGGATAGTTTACACCCGCCCATCTGCCAAAATAATCATTGTGTGAGGGTAAAACTCACTGGAATCGAAACCCTGACATGCAATTGAATGTTAATTGAAATATATATATATATATATGTATATATCAGTGCATGTGTCTGTGTGTGTGTGTGTGTGTGTAGGTGTGTGTGTGTGTGTGTGTGTGTGTGTGTGTGTGTGTAGGTGTTTGTGTGTGTGCATGTGTGTGTATGCGTGTGTACGTGTCTGCGTGTGTGTGTGTGTTCCAGTGAAATTGCTTACTCCAGGTTGTTTACCCATTTTTACATGTCCGGCGCCGCCGCTGTCCCCACTGCCGATGGCACTGGACCGAAGGTCAGTGACAAAGGGGAGAGGTTCATATTCCACGTCATATATCGGAACAATGTCATGGATTTGAATGAGTCAAGCGCTGATGGATAACTATGGCGCGACATCCGAAATGTGGAAAACAAGTTCAGAATGCAAACAGGTTCACAGGTCATGGTCAAACCTGAAAACTTGGCATGCTTAGTGATAATATCTTTGCGAGGCAGAATATAGCTACAGGTCTTTTGACGTTTAGAAAACAATTCAGATACATCAAATGTACCATGGTCGGGGTTTGATCACTTTTTTGAAGCATCAAGTCACAGATCGTGGTTAAAAAAATACAAAAAACACAGTGTGTTATCTGAAGGAATACCGGGCCGATTTGAACAAATCGAAAGTCACTTGATAACACTGTCAGACACGGTCTCAAGAATCCCGCTTTTACGCGACACGAATCCCGCTTTTTTAAGTAGGGTCACATCAAGGTCGAGTCATGTGACGTCAGCATCACTCGACGCACTCGGGTTCCACTCTCTTCAAAAAGCGCACGCATCCGAAACGTGACGATTGTTGGTTGGCTATTTGAGCTTTAGGGCGCATCGACTAGGCTTGGTGATTTAGCGCCCATAACTAAGAGCATACTATACCGACAAAAGATACTCAGGCAACCTTCTCAAGTGCAAAGGGGTGTCAAAGTGCGGCACAAGAACACCGCGTCGTAAGTGGGGTGGGTGGGAAACTGCCGCAATCTGCATCGATCCACAGCCGGTATGGTTCTGAACGCTTCCGTGATGATCCGCAGCCGGTGTGGTTCTGAACGCCTCCGTGACGATCCGCAACACCGCGAGGTGCATCGTGTGCATCTCCTTGGTTGTGCAGGCAACATGCACATAACATGGGTCGACCATCTTAGACCGAACCAGTGATCGATCGAGAGCCATTACTGCCTGACGACAAACACCATACGACATTCGAGAAATACATATCAACAAGCTGAGAGATCAGCATGCATATCACGCAATGTATTGAAATGATATTTGTACGTCAAACGACGGTTGTATTACAAACCGAGGAAATTTGCGATTGACTATATCTCCGTTTGCCTGAATCTTCGTTACTGGATGCCATACATCTCCGTATTCAGTTCTTGAGAATATTTCTTGCGACAGAGGTGCATTGTAGCTGCTTTATCTATGGAAAAGCGGAGTCATTTCTCATACTCCATGTTTGGAGGTGGTTCACCGCGAGCTGTAGCTGCCGTGTTAGCGATGATGTGTTGGAGCTAGGTGATCATACCGCAATGTCGTCGACAAGCAGCGATCGTCCGATGCTTTGCGGCTATGCACCCCCAATATCATTTATAGCGATACCAAGCAGGGAAACGCTCGGGACACTGCCCTGTGGAAATCCATTGACCTGGTGAAACGAAGAAACGATCTCTAATAAGATTCTGGAGAAGATATCAAGGTCTCCGCGGATTTCACGTTTGATGCTCCAACTGGCACCACCCGATTTTCTGCTCCACGATTTCAACGTCCATCATATTGCCTGAGGGTATGATATCACAAACACCGGCGGCCTACCGGTGAGGAGCTTTATCCTGGACGAATCGTTCTGACTTTCAAACACGAGTGCAGCCACCCACTTTTATTTTCCCTTTGCTGCTGCAGTTCCTGCAAGATCAAGCGAGCAGATATAAACCAATAGTACGGGTCGTGGTACTCACTCATTTCACCCGTCTCGGCAGCCACAGCCAGAGTAGACACGTGCAAGCCGGAGACGCGACTGCGGCCACGCGCGTTGTAGGCGTAGATGTTGACGGTGTAGTTGTGGCCCTGCTCCAGATTTCCAACGTAAAACCTGCAGGTGTCAAATTGATGTTAGGAAAGGTGACATAGTCCCGGACGGTTTGTCTCTGTCAGCCAGTTCCGGACAGTCAGCCTGTGTCAGCCAGTCTCGGCAAGTCCGCCTGCGGCAGGCGGTGACGCAACCTGAGCTCACTTCATGACGTCACCTCTTGGAGTATGGCGAGCACCGGAGCCAGTCCATTCGTCGCTGCCAGGGGAGGGGAGCCGGGATTCCGTGTGACGGTCTGTGTCTCGTGTGATGCCGACTACGGGGGACGAGATAGCAACCCGGCAGTCATCAACTGCGACCCACCAACCAAGACAGTGAAATGGCCGCCTGATCTGGATACGGCTCGGGCGAGGCGCTAAGGACAGGTATAATTACACTGAGTCCGAACATTGACCTGAGCGCCTCTGGGCGGCAGCTGTCGCCCACCTGTAAATGTTCCCTGCCTGACGTTGACTTAGACGCCATTGGGCGGTAGCTGTCGCCCACCTGCACCTGTTTCCTGCCTGACGTTGACTTAGACGCCATTGGGCGGTAGCTGTCGCCCACCTGCACCTGTTCCCTGCCTGACGTTGGTCAGCAGCAACCTGAATGAACGTCAGAGGTGGAATCGATAATGACCGTAGCAGAACTTGCCAAGGCAGCCTGGAGATAATGCTTGCTTGCTTTCACTGTAGCAATTAATGCGATGCTGGTCACCTCATGTGATACTGGCCTGACAGCACTGAGCTGTACTGGTGTTGACCAGGGCAAGACAGAGCCGCGGTGTTACTGACCTGGCCAGTACTAAGCTGTGCTGGTGGTGACCTTGGCAAGACAACTCAGAGGTGGTACTGACGTGAGCAGCAAAGACCTGCGCAGGGCAGAGCTGAGGTTTGACCTGGTACTGACTTTGGCAGGGCGGAGCTGCGGTTGGCCATCAGCTCCTGGGTGTTGCCGTCGCGCACCAGCAGCGTGAACCACTGCTGCATGCCGCCGTGGAAGCCCGGCTGGCAGACGGCCTCCAGGCTGGTCAGAGTGCGGTTCAGCACCGAGCAGTTCCGCAGCGGGCCCGGCTTCTCTGAGGACATAGCAGGAGCGTCACCCTAATCCGGCCTCTGATGACGGAGCAAGAGCATAACCCTCACCAGGCTTCTCTGAGGACAAAGCAGGGACGCTACCATTACCAGGCTTCTCTGAGGACAGAGCAGGGACGCTACCATTACCAGGCTTCTCTGAGGACAGAGCAGGGACGGTACCATTACCAGGCTTCTCTGAGGACAGAGCAGGAGCGTCACCTTCACGACGCTTCTCCAAGAACGGAGCGACGGTGCGCCTTTGCCAAGCTTCTGTGAGAGCAGAGCAAGGCGTTACCGTCACCAGGACTATAACCACCACCACTATATACCGTATAACATGGCCAACTGCACTAACGTTCCAATGCTAGTGCATTAGGCATCTGCACTCGGTGCTACAGTCAGGACACCGGACAGTTGGAACCGTAGGGACGCGACTGCTCAGGACCGCGTGGGCACCCTCAGACGCCCAATAGCGACGATCTGACCGACACAGAGAGCGTCAGAGGGCGTCGCTTCACTGTCCAGCTCTGAGCGGGTCCCACCGTCCCAGAGGCAGCACCAGACGACACGGCCCGTGCACCACTGATGTTCTGAGAGATCCGGTCGGCTCTGCGCAGGTCCCGCCGTCCCAGAAGTAGCAGACGACACGGCCCGTGCACCACTGATGTTCTGAGAGATCCGGCCGGCTCTGCGCAGGTCCCGCCGTCCCAGAAGTAGCAGACGACACGGCCCGTGCACCACTGATGTTCTGAGAGATCCGGTCGGCTCTGCGCAGGTCCCGCCGTCCCAGAAGTAGCAGACGACACGGCCCGTGCACCACTGATGTTCTGAGAGATCCGGCCGGCTCTGCGCAGGTCCCGCCGTCCCAGAAGTAGCAGACGACACGGCCCGTGCGCTACTGATGTTCTGAGAGATCCGGTCGGCTCTGCGCAGGTCCCGCCGTCTCAGAAGTAGCAGACGACACGGCCCGTGCACCACTGATGTTCTGAGAGATCCGGTCGGCTCTGCGCAGGTCCCGCCGTCCCAGAAGTAGCAGACGACACGGCCCGTGCACCACTGATGTTCTGAGAGATC
This sequence comes from Ashinkailepas kermadecensis, assembly GCA_034440615.1. Taxonomy (NCBI): domain Eukaryota; kingdom Metazoa; phylum Arthropoda; class Thecostraca; family Neolepadidae; genus Ashinkailepas; species Ashinkailepas kermadecensis. The sequence continues at coordinate 121,146 of JAOTOM010005165.1, forward strand.
CGGTCGGCTCTGCGCAGGTCCCGCCGTCCCAGAGGCAGCACCAGACGACACGGCCCGTGCACCACTGATGTTCTGAGAGATCCGGCCGGCTCTGCGCAGGTCCCGCCGTCTCAGAAGTAGCAGACGACACGGCCCGTGCGCTACTGGTGGCTCGACTGTCACTGATGGCTCCAAATATCCGGTCGTCAGTGCAGAGCCTCTCCATCCCGATGGCATCAGCGGCAGCCAGATCACCGGCTGACCGCTGCCGCTTTCAAATGAGCAAATCCAAACTTAGGAAGCACCAGTCGCGCGATTCCGGTGGGAAATATCGAAATAACCAAGGTGAAGACGCCGCGTCCGCAATACGGTCATCAGAAACTCAGCTGATGATAAATCGAGCCGTAAAATCTGGACGACTACTATTCCCTCCAGATGGGCCTCGGCGACCATCGCAGCGGCGTCAATCACGCAGGGTCATCTCGGACAAGCGTCTGGTCAGAGGCGAGCTCTGGCGGAGCTGGCACGGCCCGACACTAAGGCCACTTGTGGGAGAAGTCATCACCGCATCGGCCCTCCCTCTGGATCTGAAGCTGGCTTGAACTTGTCCAACCTCCTTACGGACCCCACTCCCGAGCGGTCGATAAAGGTTCACACCGCCCCGTGGGGAAGGATAATCATCGAACAGATCGTCGCGGCGTGGCTTTCAGCCGGACAGGTAGAGCGGCCACTGTGGTGTGGTAAACGGACAGGTAAGGCGGCCACTGTGGTGTGGTAAACGGACAGGTAGATCGGCCACTGTGGTGTGGTAAACGGACAGGTAGAGCGGCAACTGTGGTGTGGTAAACGGACAGGTAAAGCGGCCACTGTGGTGTGGTAAACGGACAGGTAGACCGGTCACTGTGGTGTGGTAAACGGACAGGTAGAGCGGCCACTGTAGTGTGGTAAACAGACAGGTAAAGCGGCCACTGTGGTGTGGTAAACGAACTTCTAGCCGGGGTGGTATGGTGGTCTGTTGACAGTTGGGTGGTAAGGTGGTCTGCTGACGGCCGGGGTGGTAAGTTGGTCTGTTGACAGCTGGGTGGTAAGATGGTCTGCTAGATGCCGGGATGGTAAGGTGGTCTGCTGACAGCTAGGTGGTAATGTGGTCTGCTGACGGCTGGGGTGGTAAGTTGGTTTGCTGACAGAGCTGGGTGATAAGGTGGTTTGCTAACTGCCGGGGTGGTGAGGTGGTCTGCTGGCGGCCGGGGTGGTAAGTTGATCTGCTGACAGCTGGCTGACATCTGGGTGGCAAGGTGGTCTGCTAGCGGCCGGAGTGGTAAGGTGGTCTGCTGACGGCTGGGGTGGTAAGTTGGTCTGCTGACAGCTGGGTGGTAAGGTGGTCTGCTGACAGCCTGGGTGGTAGTGTGATCTGTTGATGACCGGGGTGGTAAGTAGTCTGCTGACGGCCGGGGTGGCAACGTGATTTGCTGACGACCGGGGTGGTAAGTTGCTTTTCTGACGGCCGGGGTGGTAAGGTGGTCTGCTTATGGCCGTCAGCTGAGCTCCTGACACATCTGCATATCAGCCTTCATCAGCCACATGCCTGCCACGGATCTGCCACTGACCCGTCACTGTCCTGCCACGTATATGTCACTGTCCTGTCACTGTCCTGCCACGTACGTGTCACTGTCCTGCCACGTACGTGTCACTGTCCTGCCACGTACGTGTCACTGTTCTGTCACTGTTCTGCCACTGTTCTGACACTGACCTGCCATGACGATGTGAAAGAGGCAGGGTTTGCGCTGTCTGCCCAGTTTGTTTTCGGCCCAGCAGAGTAGGGTGCCGAAGTCGACCTGTGACTGTGGCGTGAAGCTCACCATGCTGAAGAGGCCGCGGTTGGTGATGCGGCCCTCCGGCACGCCCGTCACTGATCCTGCGGACGAGCAGCTGGTCACTGATCCTGCGGACGAGCAGCTGGTCACTGATCTGTCACTGCGGAGGGACAACTGGTGAGTCACTGGGCCTGCACAGCGTGCTGATCAGAAACTGAACCTTGGTGGGACACTACACTCCCTTGAACATTAAGCAGTTGCCATCAGGATCGGGAGGCAAGAGAGCATGTCTCTTGTCAAGACCATTAAGACCACTTTTCAAGACCATTAAGTTCAGAAGCGACACTGCCTGTGCGGTTCCAGGAAGGCACAGATAAACGCCTTTCATATGCTTTATGTATCATAAGCTAAATTGCTGGAACTTAGCTAAAGTGCTATAATTTAGCATAAGCTGGAATTTAGCATCAGCTAAATTCCAAATTTAGCTTATGCTAAATTTGGATCAGACGAAGCCTACGATTGGCACCGAAAAACTTTGGTTTTCCTCCTGGCAATGCCAGTCCACGGGTCTGTGTCGCGTATCCAGATGACCCCAACGGCTAGGATCATGACAATATCCACCCAATCATTCGCGGGACCCGAACAAGCCCCAATAAAGCTCCCATCCTCCACTCGAGGAGGCCGCAGAGCCGCGCATCTCCAATCACGATCGTCCGTTCCGCTGATGAACATCCCACTGGACAGACGTCCCGCTGCCGTTACGGTGGCTGACAAAAACGACCGATCCGGTACCGCCCAATCTCGGCTCGCTCTCGATCTGACCGAAGACGCCAGACACCAGACACGACGCCCCAGCCCAAGCGTGACCAGGGTGCAGGATGGGGTCACGAGAGACCTCTGGTCGCCGCACCCGGGTCAGTCTCAACTGACACGTGAAAACAAAACACTGTCGACCTGTGCCAGTCTGTGTCAGCCAGTTCCGGGTAGTCAGCCTGTGCCAGTCTGTGTCAGCCAGTCCCGGGTAGTCAGCCTGTGCCAGTCTGTGTCAGCCAGTCCCGGGTAGTCAGCCTGTGCCAGTTTGTGTCAGCCAGTCCCAGGTAGTCAGCCTGTGTCAACCAGTCCCGGGTAGTCAGCCTGTATCAGTCTGTGTCAGCCAGTCCCGGGTAGTTAGGCTGTGCCAGTCTGTGTCAGCCAGTCCCGGGTAGTCAGCCTGTGTCAGCCAGTCCCGGGTAGTCAGCCTTTGCTAGTCTGTGTCAGCCAGTCCCGGGTAGTCAGCCTGTGCCAGTCTGTGTCAGCCAGTCCCGGGTAGTCAGCCTATGTCAACCAGTCCCGGGTAGTCAGCCTGTTCCAGTCTGTGTCAGTCAGTCCCGGGTAGTCAGCCTGTGCCAGTCTGTGTCAGCCAGTCCTGGGTAGTCAGCCTGTGTCAGCCAGTCCCGGGTAGTCAGCCTGTGCCAGTCTGTGTCAGCCAGTGTCAGCCAGTCCCGAGCAGTCAGCCTTTGCCAGTCTGTGTCAGCCAGTCCCGGGTAGTCAGTCTGTGTCAACCAGTCCCGGGTAGACAGCCTGTGCCAGTCTGTGTCAGCCAGTCCCGGGTAGTTAGCCTGTGCCTGTCTGTGTCAGCCAGTCCCGGGTAGTCAGCCTGTGTCAGTCTGTGTCAGCCAGTCCCGGGTACTCAGCCTGTGCCTGTCTGTGTCAGCCAGTCCCGGGTAGTCAGCCTGTGCCAGTCTGTGTCAGCCAGTCCCGGGTAGTCAGCCTTTGCCAGTCTGTGTCAGCCAGTCCCGGGTAGTCAGCCTGTGCCAGTCTGTGTCAGCCAGTCCCGGGTAGTCAGCCTGTGCCAGTCTGTGTCAGCCAGTTCCGGGTAGTCAGCCTGTGCCAGTCTGTGTCAGCCAGTCCCGGGTAGTCAGCCTGTGCCAGTCTGTGTCAGCCAGTCCCGGGTAGTCAGCCTGTGTCAGCCAGTCCAAGGTAGTGAGCTTGTGAGACGGTCCCGTGTTAGACATCTTATTATTTCATCCCCTCCTGGTGTAACAGCTATGGCTATACAACTGCCCTGAGCAAAGGGAAGCTT
>JAOTOM010005165.1:127500-215000 GCA_034440615.1 Ashinkailepas kermadecensis
CTAACGCACTGGACTGGTACCGATTGTATAGCACCGGCCGGGTGCCCTCCAGATCTGGCCGTCACTGTCCCTGACCGAGTGCCCTCCAGATCTGGCCGTCACTGTCCCTGACAGGGTGTAACCTCTGTGGGGGCTGGGGGACATGTCCTCCAATGTTAGCAAAGTGTTGATTTGTCCCCTCAATTTGTTTTGCATGTCCTCCCAAGCGTCAGCTATTAAAATACTTGGGTATCATCGCCGCAAAATTATACTTAATTATTTGCATATTGAAATATCTATACACCAGAATCACCAAAAATAGTAGAAGCCGATCTAGCCCAATCAACGGGCTTCACAGGCTTTTTGACATCACAAAATTTCCGACTGGCAAATCAGCAAGCGTCGGAAATTTTTGCTTCCAGGCCATTATTGACTAACTGAATCTTGACCATCTTGTCTTTTCGCTTGGGTGATAATTGTAGTTTTAGGGCATCAAATTTGCATTATCGTAAGGCTTTATGATCTTATGCTGCCTTCCCCTGCGCATATATCGATATATCTTGAACAAACGTGACTCTGGGTGTCCACGGGTATCTTCAAAGCCATGGAGGGGCGTTTGTGAGGCAGCCTTAAGCATGTACGTCAAGTGAAGTCGTATTCATATTCGTATTTAGCGGCGAGTTCGCCAGACACGTATTTGTATTCGTATTCGCATTAAGCAACGGATTTATGTTCGAATCAATGCCAAAAAATTATTCTGCATGTCCTGAACACACTGGAAGCATCTACGCAGGTCTCACATGACCACTTTAGCGGTTAACGTCCAACTTAAACCGGTTTCTTCCGTTGTCTCGCATTTTTCGTTTTCATCCAAACCTGCCCAATCTGGTATCAAGCGACAGCCCGTAGTGAACCATCGTAAAACATTTCATACCGGGACATGTGAAGGTCAAACCTCAAGTTGAAAGGTTAGCTTGATTTATTAGATGGCGATATTGAAGTGATATCGATCGAAGACGAGGTTCGGTCGCTATCTCTTCAATTTCCATCAAATAGGCGTCATTCGTCGTCGCTTGTTGTGCGGTATCCGAAAATTGAGCAGTTGAATCATTCTTGAAGTTCAAAGGTCAAACTGATTTCTTCGGTCGCCTCACATTGTTTTTGTTTCCGCCCGTGTCATGTCCCGGTGAAAGCGGAACATGTCTATGTCAAACCCCAAGGTCAAAGGTTAAGGTGAATTTTCGAAATATTCGCGATTCGTCACGAAGGGTTAATTTTGCACCAAGTAGGTATCATTCGACGTGGTTTGTGCCGTATTAGAAAGTTAAGAAATCGAACTAATTTCAAAGGTCAAGGGTAAAGCCGATTTTTTCGATCGCCTCGTTTTTTTCGTCCAAACCTATCCACATCTGGTATTAAGCAATAGCCTGTGGTGAACCACGAGTAACATTTCAAACCGGGACATGCCAATGTCAAACCTCGAGGTCAATGGTTAGTTTATGTTTCTCGAAGTCCTCGCGCTTCGTCGCTACGGCTTCAATTTCCATAAAGTGGGTGTCACTCGACGTGCCGTGAGGTACTCTAGTAGATTATTCATAAATCAAATTCATTTTCAAGGTCAAAGGTTAACATACTTCTTCGGTCGCCTCGCGTTTCTTCGTTTTCTCTCAAATCTATCCAAATTTGGTATCAGGCGATAGCCTGCGGTCAACTCTCGAGTAACATTTCAGATCGGGACATGTCAAGGTCAAACCTCAAAGGTTAGGTTGAATTTTTCGAAAACATCGCTTTCGTCGCTATGGCCTCAATTTGTATCACGTGAGTGCCATTCGACCTGGTTTGTCGTACGGCATCAGCAAGCTGAAAAATATAAAGAATTTAGAAGGTGTCGAAGGTCCGGTGTGTGTACAATGATTGAGTGAAATATTGTAATAAGGAGGAACAAATCTCGTTTTGCTTGCAGGCATTGTTATAGCAGGCACTAATATTATATTTGACTAGTAGCTCCCCCAAGAAATCCGTCATAACCTGCTCGGACGGCGCTCTCATTGCTAACTTATAATTTACACTGCCACGTTGTTGTTCCAGACATTATTAAAGATATAACTGTTTTTCCAAGTCGTCCACTTTCTTCTTAGTGGTTCAACGGAAGTTGTCAAATTTGTAAGAGAAACCACACTTAAATGCGCACGATTTTATAACCGTTCCGAGTTCATAACCGCGAGAGAGCAAAGTTGTAATCAGGGGTGGATCCAAGAATTGTCAAGGGGAGCACTTTTTGGATTTCTTTGGCCATTTCTTTGGAGGGGCGCCACTGCGAAAGTACCCGGAGAGGCGCCTCTGTCTGAAACATTCGAGGGGATACGTTCGGACCTTCACGGAGGGGCGCTTTTTCTTCCAAGGGGTGCCTTTTTCTCTCAGAGGGGCGCCTCTGGCTGAAAAGGTCGAGGAGTGCACTCAAACTTTCTCGGAAGATCGCCTTTTCTCGGCTGGGGAGAAGCCACCTTATATGTGGGGGAATATGCCGCCAGTGTCACCCCTGTATCCGCCCCTGGTTGTTATTGCATCGAAATGTGTCCCCGTAAAACAGTAAAGCATGGGGAAGATTAGTGCAAGTCCACATTTACTACAGCAAAACCATCGTCCAATATTTGATGTCTTCCTGTTACAAAACCATCGTCCAATATTTGATGTCTTCCTGTTACAAAACCATCGTCCAATATTTGATGTCTTCCTGTTACAAAACCATCGTCCAATATTTGATGTCTTCCTGTTACAAAAGGGAACGTTGGATGCAATCACAGCATTGCTCTATGATAATTGTGAAATCGGGCCCAGCACATTCGACATCAAGCTAGGCATCAAGCTGTTCATAGGCAGTTAAGCAGTGTTAGTTAGTTATTGTAGTTTAGGTGGCGCATTGACTGCATAGGTCATATAGAGCCCATGCAGTTAAGCAGTGAAACTTGTTAATTTTCGCGGAACGTTTTGTCCCCAAAAGATTGCACACACCCCCTCCCACATCGGCTGCCTTGGGTTAGTAGCATGCAATCTACGAGGAAGGTTGTGCAGGAATGTGCGTGGCGTCAGTGCGGTGCTTTGCAAATCGACTCGTGTATTACGTCCGATAGTACTACCAGGCAACCATTTATGTGATACATAATTGATTCCAAGTTATCTCATCTATGTGCGCCGGCACCACTAGGTAGCCATTTTCCTCTAATAGCAAGACAAATCGGCTCACTGACAGTCCAGTCCGTTCGATGCCACCCGTGGACAGCTATTTACGGCACCACTACTACACGTGATTGTGCGTGTATGCAGTGTGTGTCAGTTGTGTCAGTTGAGTGTTGTCTGTAACGCTAGTTTGTACGTGTATGCAGTGTGTGTCAGTTGTGTCAGTTGAGTGTTGTCTGTAACGCTAGTTTGTACGTGTATGCAGTGTGTGTCAGTTGTGTCAGTTGAGTGTTGTCTGTAGCACTAGTTTGTACGTGTATGCAGTGTGTGTCAGTTGAGTGTTGTCTGTAGCGCTAGTTTGTACGTGTATGCGGTGTGTGTCAGTTGTGTCAGTTGAGTGTTGTCTGTAGCGCTAGTTTGGTACCGTAGAGATAGTCAAATAGTAACCGGAGGTCTGGCTGCTTGTCACCCCACAGCGAGATCAGTGAGAGGGCGATGCTCTCTTTTTGACAGGAGGCGGGAGCCCTACCTGTATATTACCCTGGTCAACTACTAAGCTTAATTCGTCATCGTGGGACGTATTACTTGCCATCGGCTGAGAACTTTCTATATCGGTCTTCAAGATAAATCCGAGTTGGCGGTCCGAATCTGACGAAGATCGAAGCAGTGACCATGTTGTTGCAGTGTGTGATGAAACCAGAAGAGCAGAAGAAAAAGAATAAACGAAAGGTCTTGGTTGCATCCGTTTTTAGAGCGACACTAAATACGAGACCAACACCGAACGCATAGACTGCCGACAAGACAAGCCCTGCGCAAAACAAGGTCGCCATTTCTACTTCACTGGCTAAGAGCCAACGCAATATGATTTGTCAAAGGACTAGTGTTGGAAATGTGTCTAATATAAGGCGTGCTTACTTTGCAATGCAACTCAGAGTTTGACCATGGCGCAGTCATAGACAGCCTGACCAGGGCTACCTCAGTTGTCGGACAGTTCAGCCAGGGCTTACTGCCGAAGAGCTTGGCGAGGACGAATTCAGTCAGGGAATCTCCTAGATAGAGACACCCTGTAAGGGAGTATCTGACTTAACTAAGTTAAATACTTCCCAAGTGTTTTGATCGGAAACTGGCCAGTGCGCAAAAGTTAGGAGGGTTTGATTCCCCAACCCATACTTCGGAGTTTCTGCCCATGAATGGGGATCTACATATGTAGATTTGCACCAACATACGCTAACCTCTGGCTTATAAATAGACACCTAGGTGATGGGATGCCATTGAAGAGGTGCAAATAAAAAAATACCGTAGCTTGAAATCTCCCTCCAGCGGGCGGCTTTCGGCCAGTTTTAAAGAAAATATACTGTCGACCCTATCATATCAAGTCCAACCCTCAGTGCGCTTGTAGGGTATAATTGCACGGTTGGTTGGTAAATGGTGGTTATCAATTGGCTTCCAAGACGAAGGCTGCTGTCACAGAAGCCTTCCTCGATCTCAACATGTGCGTCATTCAACGGCCGACATTATTCGCTGTCAAATATGTCAAAACTGTTGCACAGATCTGCATTTACGGGCCACACCACCCACATCCAACCAATATGGAACGTCATATAACAAAGGTGATGGAGTCATCACATCAATAGCATCCAGCAAGCGAAACCTGGCAAGGTGTCCTCCCTCGACCTGACCCAGCAATACTTCGCAGGGCGAAAACGTAGCTGCGTAAGTGGCCCACAAGCTCCAGCCTCGTGCGCAGCGACTGTTCATGGACAGCGGCCTACAAGCTCCAGCCTCCTGCGCAGCGACTGTTCATGGGCGTACAGCGGCTTTGCTCAAATTGAGTAGGATCGGCGGGATGAAGTCCAACGTTACGCGGCACCGGCAGTCGCAGCCCTAACGAGGCCCAGTTAGTGCTCTCCGCCTGAAAGGTCGCCCAGGCTCCGTCGGGGATGGCGCTCGGCGTACACTCGGGCCCAGATAGCCCGGGTGTGCCACGGTGGCCTTCAAATGTCACAGCAGACCGCCGGGGGGGGGGGGATCTGCGGGCGGAGGGGGTGAAGGGGCCGGGTAACTCACCTGATGAGTTCAGTGCCCACGCATAGCGTGTCGGCTCCGGATTGGCGGAGACGCGGCACGTGACGTTGGCCGTCTGGCCGCGGGCCGTGTGCAGCGTGACCGGATGTCCGGCGAGACACTCCGGCAGCACTGAAAACAGTCACGTGTCACTGACGTCACCGCTGCTGTGTTGTCACACCGACGAGACGGTCACGATGGCTCGCTGATGCGCTCTGTCCTTGGCGCTACTGTTAGGACGGACTCCGTGATGGACTCTGCCCATGGCGCCCCTGTCAGGACGGGCTCCGTGATGGACTCTGCCCACAGCGCCCACAGGAACTGAAATTGTGTCTGCAGGATGTCACCGTAATTGTGTCTACAGGAAGTCACCGTAAATACGCATCGATGAAAAAAAAAACATGCGTTTGGCCAACGTAAACGGGAAGGACGATATGAGAACTAGTGTGTTACTTTTTGTTTGCTTGTGCTTCCTGAAATAGTAAAAATATAGCAGTACAAGACGCTGGCCGAGCCAGGCCAAGAGGAGGTGAACGGTTCCCCATACTCCAAGCGCGGGATCGAGCGCTTAACCACGCAGGACATTTGTGGAAGAGCTGCACTGCGCTGTTCGGCAGCTCGTGAAGACATGTACCTTACCGCGTCCAATTTTCGCTCAAGTGCAAGAATTTCATAAATAAGTAAAACCTATTTAAATAGCTCAGCGCAGTATATTCGAAGGTGGGATGCACTTTCCAGAGGAGCCTGGCCTGTTTCTCTGGGCCTGGTCGTTCAGATGAACTTGTGTAGCAGTGTCTGTCATCTCTGGCGGTGCTAGACATTCAGATGAACTTGTATAACAGTGTCTGGCATCTCTGGCGGAGTTGGTAGTTCAGATGAACTTATATAGCAGTGTCTGGCATCTCTGGCGGATTTGGTTGTTCAGATGAACTTGTATAGCAGTGTCTGGCATCTCTGGCGGCGCTGGACATTCGGATGAATTTGTATAGCAGTGTGTGGCATCTCTGGCGGAGTTGGTAGTTCAGATGAACTTGTGTAGCAGTGTCTGGCATATATGGCGGAGTTGGTAGTTCAGATGAACTTGTGTAGCAGTGTCTGGCATCTCTGGCGGCGCTGGGCGTTCAGATGAACTTGCATAGCAGTGTCTGGCATCTCTGGCGACGTTGGACGAGCGAGGTCAAGTATAAAAGTTAATTGCAGTCGAAACTCAGTGTATGTTAATTATAGGCGCATTGATTCCACTCTATATACATATATACAGCCACGCGCCTTCAAGCAAGTATGCAGAACTGAAGTGATTTAGGATACGATACATTGACCAAACTGCGTCACTAAAGGGAGAGGGTAAATACAAGGAGAGCCATTGCTCCCTGGGACCAAACTCGGGACTACGGGACGCAAATCCAGCACTTCACCTACTTATCACCCGGGACGGATGTGAGGTGCCGGCTGTGGTGCCAGGTACATGGTAGGCTGCCCGAGGACGACAATGGCAAGTGCCGGCTGTGGTGCCAGGTACATGGTAGGCTGCCCGAGGACGACAATGGCAAGTGCCGGCTGTGGTGCCAGGTACATGGTAGGCTGCCCGAGGACGACAATGGGAGGTGCCGGCTGTGGTGCCAGGTACATGGTAGGCTGCCCGAGGACGACAATGGCAAGTGCCGGCTGTGGTGCCAGGTACGTGGTAGGCTGCCCGAGGACGACAATGGCAAGTGCCGGCTGTGGTGCCAGGTACGTGGTAGGCTGCCCGAGGACGACAATGGCAAGTGCCGACTGTGGTGCCAGGTACATGGTAGGCTGCCCGAGGACGACAATGCCGCCGCCAGCCTCTCTATTCCATCGTTCCAAGAGGAACGATTTAGGAGAAAGATTGCAATGCAAGTTGGTAAATCTCGAAATGAAGAGAATAGATATGGCTGTGAGTGTGACAATTAGAACTTGAAATGACACTGCGGCTATGATATTAATTAGCACATCTGACCCTGAGTGAAGAAAGCACAACACGAACGCCGCAACACAAAGCTATGACAGTTCCAAATGCGAGGCGGTCTGGTGGGGCCGAGCCGGGCCGTTCAGATGACTTGTTGTGCATCATATACGCAGGGGCAGACTTCCTCGGGCCCCACCCCCACTCGTAATGAGACGCCCACAGGGGTGCTGGGCAAGCTGGGGAAAGTACGGTACGGAAAAGCAAGGGCGATCATGGAAAGCGCAATACGACCGAACATCGGTGTATGTCAGTAATAGATGAGTGTTCATAGTGTTGATATGGCCACACGGCTTCAAACAAGGATGCAGAGCTGAAGTGATTTACGATGCGATGCATTGACAAATTCGCATTACCAAAGGCAGACATAAAAAGCGCCATCCCTTCCCCAGACTGAGCTCGGATACCGCAATGCAGGCCAACACACAATTTCAGCGTCAAACAGGACGGATGTCGGACCCGGCCTGCGCTGCGAGCTGTGTTATGGTGCATAGGAAGCTGCCCGCACGCAGAAATGCCGCGATAAACGTCTTCTTTGAACGAAGTTCTAGATTACTACGGAATAAATATTGTGACTAAAGATTTCAAACTGAAACAGTTTGAGCAAGCTACGAGTTGAAAATGAAAACTTGAAATGTTGTACTACATACACAGTGAAATGTTGTTTGAAGTTGCCCGTGAGCGGAAATGCCACCGCATGTCTCTTTCATCGAATAAAGATTAAGCACACTCCGTGATAAATATTTGGATACAAATTCGAGAAATCAAGATGAAACGAACACATCTGAATGTGAGTGAAGACTTTACTTTAAATTCGAAATGCTGCAGCAAAAAGTTGGCCGTCGACATACACACGAATTAGTGTCCATAACTCCTGGCGGCTATGTGCCCTCCAAAGTTTCTACAGTCCTGGCGGTTATGCGCACTCCGGAGTGTTCATAATCCGAAGCGGTTACACACACGACGTATTATTTGCAATTATCAGTGAATATAGACACTCCGGAGTGTCCATGGACCCCAGCGACTATGCACATAACGTAGCGTCTCCAACCCCCATCGGATATACCCACGCCGGAGTGTCCATATCCCCCAGCGGTTATTCATACTCTGGAGCGTCTATGACCCTCAGCGGCTATGCGAACTCTGGAGTGTCTATAACCGCTAGCGGCTATGCTCGCTACCACATGTGTTCAACCCCATCGGTGACCGCACTCCATGGTGCAGGAGACCAAGTGGAGTCCCGGACGGGGTAACCATACTCCATAGTGCCGGAGACTAGTTGGAGCCCCGGGCGGGGTAACCACGCTCCATGGTGCCGGAGACTAAGTGCAGCCCTGAGCCGATATCTTCAGGTACATGAGGCATCGTCGGCGCCAGATCAAAGCAACACGTGTTTTGCTGATAGCGAATAGAACACCTTCGGCGCCCGAGGGGAGGGTGATGGCTCAATGGCCTGACCCCCTCCATACGACACTGCGGGCAGCACCCCAAATGGCCTCACATGGGTGTCGCCACCGGAGGGGTCCGTGGGCTCCCGATCACTCCCGATTTTTTTTCTCGTGGGGTTCGACCTCACCTGGAAAATATAATTTTTAGCACAGCTTGAATATAAATACGTACAGCTTTCCACCGTTCGTATCCTGACGGAGCGCGCTGGTGAAAACGTCTCGCGGTGGCTGCGACTCGCTCACAACTTGTTCTCTGTTCACACGACATATGGGCCAATCACAAGGGATGACGGTCAATTTGCAACACTGTTTGTTGGATCCGAACACGCCCGCAATTTTGCAAGCGAGGTTTATTGCGCTTCCGATACAGTTCTGACAACTATCGACAACCATCATTTGCTAAAGCAAGAAACATCGCAGACGAGCAAAATGAAGAGGCGCAGGCGGGGCGGCCTTTATTTGTGTTTTTTACCCATGCACCAAAGTGGTGGGTACTTGTGCCTAGATAGCTGGACACCAGGCAAATTATTTGTGGTTGTATGTGTAGGATAGAAGATGCAAAAGATCATCACACGATGAGATTGTGTACTTATTTACCTATAGACGCAGGCGTTAGTAACTACCTGCCTATGCAAGATCAGAGTAGTGTCTACCTATTGCAGCTAGCGCCATCTTAGCCAGCAATACAATATTGTTGCAATGTTGGATATTACTGCGTTCTAAGGTGTTCACTAAAAAAACTAGCCAGAAATGCAGATGTAGACTATTTTTACTCGATTTTGGTGGTGCCATTGCATGAGCAGATGTCTGCAGCAGACCAGGCTAGAGTTGTTTTATGAAACGTTGCCACGGTTTGACACAGCAACAAGTGTGCCATGATCGACAACTTACGCGTGCAATAAAACCATGCATATGTGTGCAAATGTTGTCGGAGCTTGACGACTGATCAAGATCAGACGCATTCTATAAAAAAAAAAACAGGTGGGAATGAGGAAAAAATATTAAAAAGAGTAGAACGCTTCACAATATGCTGCTTTTGATCAAACATATTTTGATCTGTTTTCATTTTTGGTCATTACAACAATCTTTCAGTTTGTATTACCTCAAAGTTCCAATAAGGTCTTTACAAATTCACAATAATGCACAACCAGAGATCAATACCAAAAAAACAGCGGAAGAAAAATAGCGGTAGAAAAACAGTGGTATCGCCGCATGGTGAGGGAGGCGATCGAAATCAGGATGAGCAGCCCTTCACTCAACCAGGGTGTCGGGAAGTTTACATTGAGCCCGATATGAGACAGTGTTCTGCCGACGAACACCAAAAACCACCACTGACACCAAGTTCAACTCATTTAGGTACTTAGGTGTGATTGTGTACAGTGCAGTTGTGTGTAGCGAAGGAGTCATGACGCCGTTGTGTGTGGTGAGGGTATTATTGTCTGTTTTTTTCTCATCTGGTCTGTGTCGTTGTTTCTTCTGCTGTCTCTTCTTTTTCCCACCACTTCTTTTTTTCCAACTGCTTCTTTTGCTATTTCTTCTTATTCTGCTGTATCTTCTTCTGCCAGCGGTCCACCTTTAGGCTTTCTTAAGTGATTGACTTGCTAGCTGGATTTTTTGTTTTGTCTCATATAGTTCATAGCCCTTTAGAAGACCCGCCAATAAAGGTCGAAGTACTGGCTAAAATATTTTTCGCTTTACCCAGAGTGAGTCCGAATAATGAAGCATTTTGATCATTTGGGACCCATTGACTCTATGTGTCGTACGTTTCAGCTGTGCCAAGCCTCGCCTAAATCTGTAGTGATCAATTGTATCACGGTAGGCCAGCGCGGCGGCCAGCCAAAGCGGCCCGGGGAGGCCCGGGGAGGAACGCAGGGAAGCCAGCGGGGAGGCCCGGGGAGGAACGGGGCGGGGAGGCCCGGGGAGGCACGGGGAGGCACGGTCAGGGCGCTGTAGCCAGCCATAGCGGCACGGGAGGCCCGGGGAGGAACGGGGAGGCACGGTCAGGGCGCTGTAGCCAGCCAGCTGGCGGGCTGTTTTCACCGGAGAACCTGATCCAGCGGTTGTTATGGCAAAAGCTATCCCCGGTAAAGCGACTGAGTCGAGTTAGGTCACATTCTGAGCGCTTACCATGACAGGGAGCTGCACTTGCCTGTAAGGATCGAGGGATTTTCCAGAGTGAGTCGTCGAGTGTGAACATGAAAAAGGCGACCGACTTGACAGTCAAGAACTTAGGGGGAGAGTGTGGTTAGAGGCGTGCAGAACCATAGAGGTCACTTGCACCGCCTTTGCAAGAACCTAAAAGGAAAGTGGGTTAAGAGTCAGCGAAACCAGAACAAATTCAGGCGTCAGTGTGCGAATTTTCCGTCTGGCGACGAGGTGTTCTCCGTGTCTCTGAACTGTGGTGTACCGTGAGTGACATCGTGAATGACGACGAGGTGTTCTCCGTGTCTCTGAACTGTGGTGTACCGTGAGTGACATCGTGAGTGACGACGAGGTGTTCTCCGTGTCTCTGAGCTGTGGTGTACCACATCGTGAGTGACGACGGGTGTTCTCCGTGTCTCTGAACTGTGGTGTACCGTGAGTGACATCGTGAGTGACGACGAGGTGTTTTCCGTGTCTCTGAGCTGTGGTGTACCACATCGTGAGTGACGACGGTGTTCTCCGTGTCTCTGAACTGTGGTGTACCGTGAGTGACATCGTGAGTGACGACGAGGTGTTCTCCGTGTCTCTGAATGTGGTGTACCGTGAGTGACATCGTGAGTGACGACGAGGTGTTCTCCGTGTTCTGAGCTGTGGTGTACCGTGAGTGACATCGTGAGTGACGACGAGGTGTTCTCCGTGTCTCTGAACTGTGGTGTACCGTGAGTGACATCGTGAGTGGCGACGAGGTGTTCTCCGTGTCTCTGAGCTGTGGTGTACCGTGAGTGACATCGTGAGTGGCGACGAGGTGTTCTCCGTGTTCTGAGCTGTGGTGTACCGTGAGTGACATCGTGAGTGGTGACGAGGTGTTCTCCGTGTCTCTGAGTGTGGTGTACCGTGAGTGACATCGTGGTGGCGACGAGGTGTTCTCCGTGTCTCTGATGTGGTGTACCGTGAGTGACATCGTGAGTGACGACAGGTGTTCTCCGTGTCTCTGAATGTGGTGTACCGTGAGTGACATCGTGAGTGACGACGAGGTGTTCTCCGTGTCTCTGAACTGTGGTGTACCGTAAGTGAAACCGTGGGAAACAAAAGGGGTTTTCCCCCTTCTCTACAACTTTGGGGTAACGGGGAAAAAAAAAGTGGGGAAGAAGGGGTTTTTCTTTTTTAACTTGGTTTAACTTAAAAAAGGTGTTCTCCGTGTCTCTGAGCTGTGGTGTACCGTGAGTGACATCGTGAGTGACGACGAGGTGTTCTCCGTGTCTCTGAGCTGTGGTGTACCGTGAGTGACATCGTGAGTGACGACGAGGTGTTCTCCGTGTCTCTGAACTGTGGTGTACCGTGGTGACATCGTGGTGACGACGAGGTGTTCTCGTGTCTCGAACTGTGGTGTACCGTGAGTGACATCGTGATGACGACAGGTGTTCTCCGTGTTCTGAACTGGTGTACCACATCGTGGTGACGACGAGGTGTTCTCCGTGTCTCTGAACTGTGGTGTACCGTGAGTGACATCGTGAGTGACGATGAGGCGGATACCGGCCATGACGACCGTGTGGCCGTGGAGGGAGCGAGCGGACCACCGGCTAGACGATCAGCTTAGAGCACGTTCTCAGCGTCGGGCCGATTCAGCGCCGGTATATTATATTATAGGTATTATAGGTACCGATCAGGCGGGTGAGTCACAACTTACGAACACATTTCATCGTATTTTCAGCCACTTAGGACATGAGGACTTTGAATATATTACGTGTGATTATTATGATGTCACATTTACAGTGCTTGTTGCTTGCACAACAAGCACGAAATATTAACTATCCAATATATAAGCGCACATGGAATTCGCTTACATCATTATGACGTCACCATGCACGCCCAGACGTTGATTTTCTTTGGCAAGGCACCCCTGGTACCCATGTAGGCGTGGCCAAAGTTTGAGCTTGGTCTACATCGATTGGTTCATGAGACATTTCATACAAACAAATTGACGGGAGGGAATGCGCCCACCCCTCCAGCACGTATGGCCTCTGGCATTCCTGGGTTAAGTAATCTAAGAAAATGGAGCCTGTCAATGTTCGAAATTTGAAGCTTCTTTACTTAACATGAAAATCGTCTCTATAACTAGCCTACTTTGTCGGTATTAATTTCTATCCAGCTTTTAAAGGAGTCATCGCAGTGTACAATGGTTCTAAAGAGCAAAATAAGTAGTAGAACACCGATGCACATTGCGAACAAGGCCCATAATGATGATTGACGGTTCATATTTTGATGCACACGTGTCAAATATGCAAGTATCTGGCCTCTCTCAAATATTTACGATGTAAATGGTATCCTTTGCAGCCACTATTGAACTGGTATCTTCACTAACATTACCACCATTGTCAATGGCAATCACACCAAATTAAAACATATTTTTTTAGCTCTCTCCGACAGCCAGCCATGCAGAGCTAACACATCTGTGCGTAAGAATACGGGCAGCCATGCGTGCGTATACTTTGTTTCACAAACAATAAGGGCGATCAAAACAATGGAAAGTTACCACTGTTTAACATTCCGAGTTCGAAAAACTTGTTAAATCGCAGTGGTCAACTTAAGTTGTATTTGTAAATGAAAAAAAAACATCCGCTTGAGGCATCGATACTCTTTCCTAACTGGCATACTTATATTTAATTATATTGTTAGCTATAATTATTAAACCAGTGGCGTGTCACAAAAAGCTTAGTTCATGTTATACATCGCAATTGATAAATACGCAACGCACCACTATCCACATGGCTGTAATGTGTCACACATCTGCCTTTCAAAAGGCGATACTACAATAATCATCGTTCGTCACTCACCAACAATTATCCCTTTGGCTACGCAGAGTGAACAAAAATTGTGATATTTATTAGCACTAGCCAAACATACAATACACGGTATGCGGAATTGCGGCTCGTCGCCGGGCCAGCTCAGTACGGCTCGTCGCCGGGCCAGCTCAGTACGGCTCGTCGCCGCGCCAGCTCAGTACGGCTCGTCGCCGGGCCAGCTCAGTACGGCTCGTCGCCGCGCCAGCTCAGTACGGCTCGTCGCCGGGCCAGCTCAGTACGGCTCGTCGCCGGGCCAGCTCAGTACGGCTCGTCGCCGGGCCAGCTCAGTACGGCTCGTCGCCGGGCCAGCTCAGTACGGCTCGTCGCCGGGCCAGCTCAGTACGGCTCGTCGCCGCGCCAGCTCAGTACGGCTCGTCGCCGGGCCAGCTCAGTACGGCTCGTCGCCGGGCCAGCTCAGTACGGCTCGTCGCCGGGCCAGCTCAGTACGGCTCGTCGCCGGGCCAGCTCAGTACGGCTCGTCGCCGGCCGCTCATACGGCTCGTCGCCGGGCCAGCTCAGTACGGCTCGCCGCCGGGCCAGCTCAGTACGGCTCGTCGCCGGGCCAGCTCAGTACGGCTCGTCGCCGGGCCAGCTCAGTACGGCTCGTCGCCGGGCCAGCTCATACGGCTCGCCGCCGGGCCAGCTCAGTACGGCTCGTCGCCGGCCAGCTCAGTACGGCTCGTCGCCGCGCCAGCTCAGTACGGCTCGTCGCCGGGCCAGCTCGTACGGCTCGTCGCCGGGCCACTCAGTACGGCTCGTCGCCGGGCCAGCTCAGTACGGCTCGTCGCCGGGCCAGCTCAACGGCTCGTCGCCGGGCCGTCTACGCTCGTCGCCGGGCCAGCTCAGTACGGCTCGCCGCCGGGCCAGCTCAGTACGGCTCGTCGCCGGCCAGCTCAGTACGGCTCGTCGCCGGGCCACTCAGTACGGCTCGCCGCCGGGCCACTCATACGGCTCGTCGCCGGCCCCAGCCCCCCCGCGCGCCGGCCACTCAGTACGGCTCGTCGCCGGGCCAGCTCAGTACGGCTCGTCGCCGGGCCAGCTCAGTACGGCTCGTCGCCGGGCCAGCTCAGTACGGCTCGTCGCCGGGCCAGCTCAGTACGGCTCGTCGCCGGGCCAGCTCAGTACGGCTCGTCGCCGGGCCAGCTCAGTACGGCTCGTCGCCGGGCCAGCTCAGTACGGCTCGCCGCCGGGCCAGCTCAGTACGGCTCGTCGCCGGGCTAGCTCAGTTGGCAGAGTGCTGACCTCAGGGATGGGGTCGAACCCGCCCCACAAGGTGGGTCCACTTCGGCTGGGGCCGCCGTTCCAGTGCAAATCAACCAGACACCTGCCCAAATTAACTCAGTATAGTTTGTTTTTGTAATTTGGTCTTAGGGGCTTAAATGGCTTGAATTTCACATCTTAAGTGTTTTCACATCTTCTCACATCTCACATCTCCAGCTCAATCCCACAAACAGCTTTCGTGCTAGAGCTAATCAAGTTTTCAAAATGCCTTTTTAGTCTAATTGGTTTCTATTAAAAAAACAATCATTATTATGACTTGGTGGTTGGACCCCGCCTGGTCCGTGGCGACGCCACTGTGCTACCCCCTCCACACGACATCGTGGGTAGCGCTCTCCAATGTCCCTACCCCTCCATACGACATCGTGGGTAGCGTTCCCCAATGGCCCTACCCCTCCATATGGCACCGAAGGCAGCGCCCTCCCTACCATATGGCACCGTAGGCAGCGCCCTTTCCCCTCAATACGACACTCTAGGCAGCGCCCTCCAATAGCCTTACGCCTTCCATACAACACCGCAGACAGCGCCCTCCAATGGCCTTACCCCTCCATACGACACCGTAGGTAGCGCTCTCCAATGGCATTACCCCTCCATACGACACCGTAGGTAGCGCCCTCCAATGGCCTTATCCCTCCATATGGCACCGTAGGCAGCGTCTGCCAATGGCCTTACCCCTCCATACGACACCGTAGGCTAGCGCTCTCTCAATGGCCTTATCCCTCCATATGGCACCGTAGGCAGCGTCTACCAATGGCATTACCCCTCCATACGACACCGTAGGTAGCGCCCTCCAATGGCCTTATCCCTCCATATGGCACCGTAGGCAGCGTCTGCCAATGGCCTTACCCCTCCATACGACACCGTAGGTAGCGCTCTCCAATGGCATTACCCCTCCACATAGTACCGTGATAAGTGCCCTTCAATGGCCTTACCCTTCCATACGACACCGCAGGCAGCGCCCTTCGATGGCCTTACCCCTCCATACGACACCGTGAGCAGCGCCCCTCCCCCAATGGCGCACTACTTAGTGTGTATACATACGCACAGCCAAAAATTAAACACGGTCTCGAAAGCGTTCCGGTCGGGCCAGGCCGGGCCGCTCAGCTGAACTTTGCACGGCAGTAGACTTGCTCGGACCTCGTCCTCCCTCGCAACCAGTTCCAGCATAGGATGTCACCAGGACGCTTGAAGAAGGAGGGAATGCGCTAAAAGCGCAATAGAGTCCAATATCCGTGCATATCTGTCATAGGCGCATTGCCTTGATTGTTGATACAGTCACTCGCCTTCGAATATATATTCAGAGCTGAAATGATTTAGGATGCAATACATTCTTCGAAATACATCACCAAAGGCACATGTAAAGAGCGCCATCCTCCCCGTGCCTGAACTCGGCACCCGGAACACAAGTCAGCACGTTATCTCCGCACCACCCGGGCAGACGGCAAGTATCGGCTGACGTGCGAGGTGTCGTGTAAACGGACCGTGACGTGCGAGGTGTCGTGTAAACGGACCGTGACGTGCGAGGTGTCGTGTAAACGGACCGTGACGTGCGAGGTGTCGTGTAAACGGACCGAGCGTCCGAATGCTGCCGCAAACCTCTTCCTTTGAACAGACGTTGCGAGTACTTCAGAACTGATGTGATGAAAGTTGGCAAATCTCAAACTGAAAGGATCGACCTGACCCTGAGTGCGATGATTCGAACTTGAAAAGCTGCATTTCAACTTGAAGTGCTGTTTGGAGTTGCCCGTGAGCGGAAGTGCCGCCGAGAACCCCTGTCATTGAAGAAAGTGCAAGAGTATTTCCTGCAGAATATTGGAATATATATAGGTAAAATCAGCATTGAAAGATCCGACTCGTGACGACGACGTGACGACAGACAACAGCCAGAAGTCAGACAAGGCACGTCTGACAGACGGTAGACAGACAACAGTCAGAAGTCAGACAAGGCACGTCTGACAGACGGTAGACAGACAACAGTCAGAAGTCAGACAAGGCACGTCTGACAGACGGTAGACAGACAACAGTCAGAAGTCAGACAAGGCACGTCTGACAGACGGTAGACAGACAACAGTCAGACGTCAGACAAGATAAGTCTGACAGACGGCGGGCAGACAACAGTCAGAAGTCAGACAAGGCACGTCTGACAGACGGTAGACAGACAACAGTCAGAAGTCAGACAAGGCACGTCTGACAGACGGTAGACAGACAACAGTCAGAAGTTAGACAAGGCACGTCTGACAGACGGTAGACAGACAACAGCCAGAAGTCAGACAAGGCACGTCTCACAGACGGTAGACAGACAACAGTCAGAAGTCAGACAAGGCACGTCTGACAGACGGTAGACAGACAACAGTCAGAAGTCAGACAAGGCACGTCTGACAGACGGTAGACAGACAACAGTCAGAAGTCAGACAAGGCACGTCTGACAGACGGTAGACAGACAACAGTCAGACGTCAGACAAGACAAGTCTGACAGACGGCGGGCAGACAACAGTCAGAAGTCAGACAAGGCACGTCTGACAGACGGCAGACAGACAACAGTCAGAAGTCAGACAAGGCATGTCTGACAGACGGCGGACAGACAACAGTCAGAAGTTAGACAAGGCACGTCTGACAGACGGTAGACAGACAACAGTCAGACGTCAGACAAGACAAGTCTGACAACGGCGGACAGACAACAGTCAGAAGTCAGACAAGGCACGTCTGACAGACGACAGACAGACAACAGTCAGAAGTCAGACAAGGCACGTCTGACAGACGGTAGACAGACAACAGTCAGAAGTCAGACAAGACAAGTCTGACAAGACGGCGGACAAACAACAGGTCAGACAAGGCACGTCTGACAGACGGCAGACAGACAACAGTCAGAAGTCAGACAAGGCATGTCTGACAGACGACAGACAGACAACAGTCAGAAGTCAGACAAGGCACGTCTGACAGACGGTAGACAGACAACAGTCAGAAGTCAGACAAGGCACGTCTGATAGACGGCAGACAGACAACAGTCAGAAGTCAGACAAGGCGCGTCTGACAGACGGCAGACAGACAACAGTCAGAAATCAGACAAGGCATGTCGTGTGGATAAATTAGAATGCGAACTATGCAAAATATGTAACAAAACAGCTATTGCGACTTTATGGAATAATCTTCGTCAAGATGGCATGGATGATCGGCACTCTTGACGGCTGGTGAAGTCAAGCAGCCAATTATGTCACCTTTCTCAGACGTGTGGGGATTTCAGAAATCAGCTAAACATAATTCGACGATTCTGAAAGTATATTCAAGCTTGAGTTTCTATTTCCTATATATCGTACACATAAAACCAATCTGATTCAGACAAAATTGACTGTAGTATTTTGCCGACATGGGACTCATCTGTCGACATGGTATACTTATCCCAAAATTGATGCACTATGCCAACTTGCGGATTAACACGCGCACCGGATGGGGAATCCGCACACCCATCCTGTTTTTGGAAGGTATCTCATCCACGGGTATGGATATTGTAATTAAATATTGTGTCTGCGTTCAAAATCGATCAGCGCATTCCTCAGCAATTCAAATTCTAAGCAATTCAAAGCAACTTTAAATCCATTGGTAAATATAGGAGTTGCAAAGTGGGACGACCGGCCGCCGGCCCACCACCACCGAGGATTCGTCGGAGCGAGGTGATGGAGCGGCCTACCACCACCGAGGATTCGTCGGAGCGAGGTGATGGAGCGGCCTGCCACCACCGAGGATTCGTCGGAGCGAGGTGATGGAGCGGCCCACCACCACCGAGGATTCGTCGGAGCGAGGTGATGGAGCGGCGCCGCGGCAGATCGGTCCACCTCATTTGGCCATGAAAGCATTAACCTAGTGTCACAAAATTTATACTACAGGGAGTTCACTACAGTCGTAACCTACCCTCCAAATTTTGCCCTTCTAGTTTCAGTAGTTTCAGAGATCTAAAGAGTTCCCCCTCCACCCCGCCTTATATGAGAGGCCCTCCTGTGCGCGTGTTAAGACAGGCGCCACACTGTGTCACGACCCTCACGTCTCACAGCCACCTCGCCCAGTCTTTACCGCGCACAACCTTCCCGCGCGGCTTACAACCGGCAACTGACACTGACCGGCCATGGGGCGCGCCGGTCATCAGGTGTCAGGACGTCACAGCCACCTCGCTCAGTCTTTACCGCGCACAACCTTCCAGCGCGGCTTACAACCGGCAACTGACACTGACCGGCCATGGGCGCGCCGGTCATCAGGTGTCAGGACGTCATAGGCGCAGCGGGCGGTGGCTAGCTGAGCGGGCACTTACTCACGGCGTTGGATGACCGTCGACCGAGGCCGTAAATAACTGCCCTCTGAACAATACGAAATGCATGCAATTCAAAGAAAATATGGTGTCAAAGTTTCTAAACTCAAAATCCAGAAATCAAGTTCAGCTCTGGGCGAACAAATTAAGAGATAAAACCAGAGGCGTTGAATTTCTTAAAATGATTGGGGGCACAATGCATGGAAGACATGGACAGGCCCAAATGGATTGGGGGCGACACACTTCATAGGGTCCCATGCTAAAGGCTGAAATTATTGCAGGGAGGGGGGGGGGGTGGCAAAGCCAACATCGAAGGGCACTTTCCCCTCAAATGTATGTCGAACAACACCCATGCTGCTGTGCATATATCGAACTGTATATCGAACAACAACAACACCCACACGCTGTGCAAAACAATGACTAGTGCGCGACAAATGCGAGGCTCAGACCGAGCCGCGCAGACCAGATGAACTTCGGTACCACAGACGGAAGTGGACCTGCTCGGACCTGGTCGTCGCTCGTGATTATCGTCACATGGACAAGTAGCCTACCTGGCGTTAGGCGGTGTTTGGACCGCTGACCTCCTTATGCGCGTCAGACAGGGTACACATCGCTGCCACCTTGTTGCTTCCCTCTGCTGATCGGCTATAGATTACTCGGCGTATCCGTTGCGCCGTACGCAGATACGCCGTGTACGTGCCGGAGTCCTGCAGCTTGCTGCGACTCGACCCAATAACGCATCCGGTCGCCTGACTTGGAGGAGAACTCAACTTGTGCAGGAGAACTCAACTCGTGTAGGAGAACTCAACTCGTGTAGGAGAGCCAAATGGGTGCTGAAATCGTACCACGTTCCTGAATGTCGTAAGCAGGAAATATTAACGTGCTTGGAGGAAACATTCATTAAAGCACACCTGTAATAAAACGCACTACATTTTTTAGAACATACATTTTTTGTTCAGCTTATCTGTTTAAAAAGTGGAGCATCACCTAAATTCCTGGAACGATTACATTGCTGAACTGCGTGGGCTTTACGAAATGACTTTACGAATGGGCGTGGGCTTTACGAACCCAACGGCGTGGGCTTTACGAAATGACCATACAGGACTTCACTCACGGGTGAAGTTTTAGTGTTCAAAGGTGATGGGTGAGCATCACCTAAGGTTGGTTGGGCAATACCATGACCTTTGGAAGGCTTAGCATTAAGCTAACAGTGGTGCGTGGAGAAACTCCACCTCGAAGGGACCACCATCAGATACAAGTCCCACCTAGCGACTTTTTGGAAGATTGCAACACTCTACTAGTAATTGGACTTATTTATAATCACCGAGTGGTGCGACACCAAGCCGTATTCCTCAAGTAACCTTGTGTGTGTGTGGCTTAGTAGCAGATCATGACTTACCACCGGGCGGCAGCGATATCAGTGTTGCCAGATCGGGTCTGTGTTGCCAGATCGGGCCCTTGTTGTCAGCGTCTCCGAGCTTGTTAATGTGGATGTTCGCCAGGAGAAACACCATAACATTTGCCAGTTTCGGGATGTCAGCTATTCAACCTGGCCATTGTGTGTGTGTGTGAAGTAGGGTGAAACGAATATGTCTGCTAACTACCAAACATGAACATGTCAGTGTCAAAATAGCTTGACTACCTCTTTGGAAAAACTGGAAATTTCACTTTGTCTTGCAGGTAACCGACTGTCCTACGAGGAATATTTCCATTATATAACTCTGCACTGGTTTGGCAGGACTTTGTAATAAGCTCCTCTTGAAATATACCAGAGCTTCAGCTTGAAATTTTGAGCTTCAGCTCAAAATATCCGTGAAGCTAAAGCGCTTCGTATGCAGAAAACCTGCAAATGAGCGCAGCAGACAAAACCTCGCCTTTCTCGGGTATCCCTCGGCTCCACTGAAATACGGCAACCACTTGCGGTTGTTTACCATCACTTTATCTCGCATCACACTGCATTTACGGCAGCAGTTCGTCACGGGTATCTGCGAGAGGCCGAGCTCGCTGCCGCTATTGTCTGCCGCGCACGCCGCCGTCGCGCCAGGCCGGGGGGACGCAGATAGCAGACCACAGTGCGAGTCATGCGGAAAATGGCGCCACTCACATCTCCCGCCATATTTGCAGATCTAACCGAGTCCGATACACCACAGCATATTTTTGTTTTAGATGTCTGGATGTGAGTCGTCAGCTCTGGGCATAAGTCATCGGACGTAGATATCAGTCGTCAGTCCTGGATAAACGTCGTCAGGCATGGATACGTGTCGTCAGTCATGGGTACATATCGTCAGTCGTGGGTGCATATAGTCAGGCGTGGGTACGTGTCAGTCGTGGGTGCATATCGTCAGGCGTGGGTACATATCGTCAGTCCGGCGTGGGTACATATAGTCAGGCGTGGGTATATATCGCCAGTCCGGCGTGGGCACATATCGTCAGGCGTGGGTACATATCGTCAGGCGTGGGTACATATCGTCAGTCCGGCGTGGGTACATATCGGCAGTTCGGCGTGGGTACATATCATCAGTCCGGCGTGGGTACATATAGTCAGGCGTGGGTATATATCGTCAGTCCGGCGTGGGTACATATCGTCAGGCGTGTGTACATATCGTCAGGCGTGGGTACATATCATCAGTCAGGCGTGGGTACATATCGTCAGTCAGGCGTGGGTACATATAGTCAGTAGATGGTATGTGTCGGCTGTCTTTTCTGCGTGACGTCAATCAGCGTACTTGTCGTCAGTCCCGGGTATTTCTTGTTAGCCGTGGGTACGAATCGTCACTCGTGGGTATATATAGTCCGTCGTGGGTTTACGTCATCAACCGTGGGTACGTGTCGTCAATTATGAAATGCACGCCTTCGCGAAATACATCCAGCCAGCCCCGAAATAGGTATTGGCTATTGTAAATTTCCCTTGAGACAGCCGATCAATATGTACTCATAGTACCCTGCTGTGCCGAGTTATTGATGCATGCACATACAGTGTAAGCTGTGCATAGATACATGGCTTCGGTGGTTAAGTGGACTATGATCTGAACATTTGTGAACCACATAACCGTGTCATCGATCGGAGTGTGACACAAACGCGGAATGCTCTGGAAACTGGTGCTGCAATGCTCCAGTGCATCGCGCTGCCCATGCAATGCTTGGTAAAGCGATACCACCAGTCAATAAAGCATCCATTTGGATGCATGTATCTGGGTGACCTCCTCACGATGATTGGTACCGGCAAAACGGCCGCGGGTCTTTTCCTATTTCTGGAAAAAGAAATCGCAGCTGTTCCCCTCCTTTTCCTTTTCCTTTTCCTTCTTTTCCTTCTGTTTGAAAGCTTATCGATTCATGAGCAGGAAGGGAGGAATTATCCTGGCCGGAATTTGGTTTTAATGCACCTCTTAAAAGAGGAAGCACCCAATTCAGCAGCGTTTTTCAAAGCCGAAGAAAACCTGACACATTTCTAGTGACATAGGGCATATTTAGCCTCTTCAAAGCTCCCTACACCAATCAGACGGCTGTCTGCAAGCGTTTATGGCGGACATGGACTGGTTCCGATGCAGGGGCATGCGGGCGATAGGATTCACATGTCCCACGTCTTACATTACCCTTATGACCGTTGAAGGAAAATATATACGGTAACTATTTCTGTAATCTTGTCTTTGCCTTGTTCGCACTAAGGCGCCGGGATCTCCCATTTTGTGAACATGTATTGCTGTACCTTCTATCAGTTAGGAGATCGAGGGCCAGTCGACCAGCTCTGAGCATATGAGAGGTGTCGCTGACTGGCAGCCTGCTCGCTGCAGCGAAACACGTCCGCACCAATACCCAATCCAAAGGAGATCAGAAAGCAGACGATACGCTTAAATATTGCAGGTGGGTTGCCCGGGCTCCAATGCTCCTCAAACTTCTGCGCTGACGTGCCCAGGAGGCTGTGAATATTTAAACAGCTCATGAAACTACCCGCAGTACCCTGCGCCAGAAGCTGGAGAACGTGGCACTTCTCACTGTATCGTGCATCAGCAGTTGGATACCGTGCGGTTAGCTGTTCTGTGTAGTGTACCAGGAGTTGGAGATCGTGCACTTCCCCTCATTGTGTCGTGTATCAGCTGTAGAATATTTTTCACTCAGCTGCACTGCGTAGCATGTCAGAAAATGTCGATATTGCACCTCTATCTCGCTTGTCCCTGTGCAGGAGACGATAGACAATGTATCCTGAGACGCTTCACACTGTTTGTGATGGCTTGCAACCCCCCCAGCAGGTTATCGGGCGGTGGACTCTTATAGGCATGATCACAGGAATTCACTGCTACTAATTCCTCGTGCTGACAAAGGGTGCTTCCATCAAAGACATGGGTGGATCCAGCCGGTCAGTTTGAGGAGGATGCATTTTTGGAAATGGGTAAGCATACCAATTGCTAGATCCAGCGTAAACCAAAGGAAACCTTACGGACACAAGCACAGTGGTCAGGCATACTCCACTCCTTTGCATCCTTCCTCTGCCCCGAATCTTCTTGTCGCATAGCCAGTGAATTCGGCGTGAAGCGCCATCTTTTCATTGTCTGTGGGCAATTATATGACGCGTTACATGGTGTAACATTTTTGTTTTAAAGATTCACTATAGTATTCCCCGGCCGGCACTCAAAGTTACGATTCCCGGTTCGAATCCCACCAACATCATTTTTTATGTGATGCTCTTGCCTGTCGGTGGCAACATGCGTAGGCGCATTCTGTGGTAATATCGACATCGAATTCACAAGGAATAAGCTGTGTGATGCCAGGAATCCTGCGATGCAAAACATTATTTCTGGCCAAGCTAGGTTAGCTTGTGCCGAAATTCCCCGACAATAACATTTTCTGATTTTGTATGACGATGGTAGGTTGTGTTTTAAGGGCACTAGAGACAGATCAATGACGATAGACTGATCTAGGAATGGAGGCCGGTCTCAGTCTCTCTGAGCGGGCAGGGACCATCTGGTTTACGGCAGGACCATTTTCTATTATATTCTATTATACATTCGGCTTGTCAAACAGATCCTCGTTAGCCGTCCAGCTTCCTCGACTCCTCATCCTCACGTTGGCTTCTCTGGTCGGGAGGCTGGGCTCATCTCCCACTGGCAAGGTTGGATTTATGTTTTGGAATCTTGGATGTGGAGAGGAAGACTTGGGGTCACCAAATTTAGACAGATGTTTGTGTTTCTGCTTCTGACATTAGCCACTCCTTGTGTTGTACTTTCCAGGGATTCGTTGGCATTCTCATAAAGGAGCAACAACGTTGCGGTCCTTCCAAACAGTACCATTCGATCTTTCGGCAGGAACAGATCTGACGATTCCCTGGAGAGGATAACATGCTGGATGGCAAAGATCCAGTACAAGGCTGTTTTGTCCAGCCGTGTCCATTGGGTTGCTAATCCCTCCAGCGCCTGCTCCGTCACCAGTGGCGGTGCCCCGCGGTCGCGGTCACAGTCTGTGGAGCTGCAGCGACTCGTGCTCTGCTGATGCATCAACAGCTTTTGAAGAAGCGAGATAAAACTCTGCCCGGCTTCCATCGGACTTCCATCAGCAGAGCAACAGGAAGTGCTCACTGTCCCAGCTGACGGCCAGCTTCCTGCCAGTTCGCGGGCAGCTTCAGCAGGCGCCCGTGTCATTACCACACTGTCGTCCAGGGAGTGGAGTGGCGACACGGTGTGCCTACTCGGCAGGAAGTGGCCAATCAGCAGCCTGACCAGTTAGCTGTCCCGCGCCATTCATAGTGGTCGCCGACGGTAACGCGCGTGCGCAGGTGCGTGCGTTCCTCACGCTCAACAGGAGTAATTATCGGCGCCACCAGTGGAGCGTCATCAGCGACCGACGTTATAGTGTGACGTCATCAAGGGCGTCGACCTCACCGAGCATCACTCCGTCGGCAGGGGCAGCTCCAGGAATTTTGGTCAAGGGGGCATTTGCTCTGTAGGGGTGTCATTTCTCTAGAAGGTGGGGGTGAGGGCATCTTTTGTACTCTGAGGGCGTCATCGGCCGGAAAACTTGTCCAGGAGGTTCACTCGAGCATCCCGAAGGGGCGCCTCTTTCCAGTCAGAGGCGACACACCTCCATGAGGTGGGAGGAGGGGATTGGTCAAGGAATTGAAAATATCAAGGCGATCCCCTGGATCCGCCACAGCCCATCGGGTGCATCATCTCATCACGTATCATTCCATCGAGTATCAGTTCATCGTGTATCTCCTCATCGGGTATCTCCTCACAGTGTATCTCCCCATCGGTATCCCCTCACCGTTTCTCTCCCCATCGGGTATTCGCTCATCACGTATTACCCAATTGGGCATCGCCCCATCAAGTGTTCAACCATTGTGGCACGAGTTCAGTCAGTCTCGCGGGCCATTGACTCGGCTTTCAGCTACGGCGCGGTCGTCCACACCCATAATTGTAGTCATTACCGAGGATCAATTTTCTTCCGGCCATCTGCTGGCACCAGCTCCAGCTGAGCAGGCGATCTGGTAATGCTGTCAGCGTTTAAGCCGAGGGCGTCATGTGGAAGGCTTCAGCCAGCACGAGTTTTCGCGGATATGTAAATTGGCGCAATTATTCACCACCATGCTGTGTCCCAAATTCAGCCGGCAATAGTCAAAAACCAGCCGGCCACTTCCCGGCCAACGTGGCGACTCGCAATGTTCGGCGTGGCGATGGCGATGGCGATGGCGATGGCGATGGCGATGGCGATGGCGATGGCGATGGCGATGGCGATGGCGATGGCGATGGCGATGGCGATGGCGATGGCGATGGCGATAGGCACGATGGGAGCAGCTCCATCTCCCAATCAACGTCAAGAATGCACCCCGGCTATTCTAACCCGTCATCAATGGCAGTCCAACTTTCGGCCCCAAACCGAACAAAACAAGCTTCCCAGATCCCACAGTTCGATAACAACAGAACACACTAGCTTTGATAAACTGCATTGTGCACCAAGCTGAGCCACGCTCCAGTACGTGTGTTCCCTGTTTAACTACAGCATCGACAAAAAGTTGCCACCAAGACACCACAATAGGCCCCATACATTGATTGACTGGAAGCCAGCGACTGATGACTGAATACCGGCGATTAATGCTAAATACCGGCGATTAATGACTGACTGGATACCAGCGATTGATTACCGAATACCGGCGGTTGATATCTGACTGGATACCATCGATTAATTACTGAATACCGGCGATTGATCACTGAGTACCGGTGATTGATTATTGAATACCGGCGATTGATCACTGAGTACCGGTGATTGATGACTGGATACCAGCGATTGATTACTGAATACCGGCAATTGATGATTGGATACCAGCGATTGATTACTGAATACCGGCGGTTGATGACTGGATACCAGCGATTGATTACTGAATACCGGCGATTGATGATTGACCATCGGCTTGACACTGGCCACCTGGACGTCCAGGTGGACGCACCCTACATGACACCACCCGTACCTGCACGTCCCAACACGGCTCACCCACCTGGACGTCCAGGTGGACGCATCCGGCACGACACCAGCCGTACCTGCACGTCCCAACACGGCTCACCCACCTTGCACGTCCAGCATGACCTCGTTGCTGATGGTGGAGCCCTCGGCGTTGCTGGCCTCGCAGCTGTACAGTCCCGCCGCCCTGGTGGCGACCCTCCGCAGCACCAGGGTGTCGTTGGTGACGTCACCAGACAAGAACGGGTAGTGGTGGATGGGTCGTGACTGGAGACAAAGCCCGGCATCAGTTCGGCGGCGGCCGACCAGCGGCAGCGTTAGTTGGACATTCTGGCGGTGCTCGGACGGACCAACAGCATGCCGAATGGTGTTGGTGCCCTTCAGAATAGTGTGTCTGCCATCGGTGAAGCATTCTCTCTGTTGATGTGTCTGTTGTGTTCATGTTTCCTGTTTACGTATCCTTTGTTTGGTGTACATTTTCTCTGTGTACGGGTTTGCTGTTCAGGGTGCACTTGTACATATCAGTTGGCCAGCGGAACATTTAAATTGTTCCGTCTTAGATACATAAAAGTATTAGATTCCTAGTAGATTCATCTTAACATACTTCTAATTCAGTTTCATCCATCGGCGACACGAAGTTTCCATGCTTGGACATGACCAGCAGCGCAGACCAAGCAGCGCAGACTTTCAGGGACATTCGTGCTTTAGGTCATTTTTCCACATCACCCCCATGTACGAAAATGTGCATTGTGTGTAACCGAGTGGTGGAATGATCTGACCTGCCCTCGGACAGGGGTGATGGCCGAGTGGTGGAATGATCTGACCTACACTCGGACAGGGGTGATGGCCGAGCGGTGGAATGATCTGACCTACCCTCGGACAGGGGTGATGGCCGAGTGGTGGAATGATCTGACCTACACTCGGACAGGGGTGATGGCCGAGTGGTGGAATGATCTGACCTGCCCTCGGACAGGGGCGATGGCCGAGTGGTGGAATGATCTGACCTACACTCGGACAGGGGCGATGGCTGAGTAACGAGTTCGGGTCCGTCTGCCAGACTATTATCGGTAGGCACGCCACCAGAAGGACTCGGAAAGTCTTGTTTTCTTGGTTGCATGCCTACTAGTCAATCCCCATGAACTTTCTTCTGGGAGAGATGAAAAATTTGTATTTTACAAAAATGTGACTGCAATTTTTAAACCACAAATGGCCTCTACATCTGCGTCCTTTCTACCTTTAATAGAGGCATTAGATACATCAGAAAGCACGGAACGTAGTCACGCGAACTTCAAATTTATTTTCTTCCCACAATATCCATTCTCCTCTTCTTTTCTTCCTTCTCCTTTCCTTCGTCTTCTTCTCGGGTCAGTTCGCCTCGTCTCGTCTCGACACGCTCAGACCATCCAGACCCCGCCCCCATTTTGTATTCACCTCCCTGTGTATCTCGTCCATCCCATCCTACCCATCTCCACCATACATGCCCGCCCTTCTCCGTCGGCCCCGCCCTCGTCAGCCGGTGCCATCTGCTCACCTGGAAGTACCAGCGCACACTGGTGGCAGGCGGGTCGGCCGTGATGTCACACTTGATGTAGACGTCGTCGCCCTGCCGAATCCCGCGGTCCTGTAGTGCCGACCAGACTCGCAGCGTCGCCAGTGGTTTGTCTGCGCACATCAACAAACGCCATTGTGTCGTCACTCAGGCGTTGTGACGTCACCAGGTCAATACAACGCCATTGCGTCGTCACTCAGGCGTCATGACGTCACCAGGCCAATACAACGCCACTGTATCGTCACTCAGGCGTTGTGACGTCATCAGGCCTATGCAACGCCATTGTGTCATCACTCAGGCATGATGACGTCACCAGGTCAATACAACGTCATTGTGTCGTCACTCAGGCCGCGATGACGTCACCATGCCAATACAAAAGTCGCAATGGAAATTGTATCGTTCACTCGGAATTGTTTTTGGTTTCATTTTGTGTGTGCGTGCGTGTGTGCGTGCGTGTGTGTGTGCTTGCGTGCGTGCGTTCGTACGTGTGTCCGTGCGTGCGCCTTTCCCACAGTTCTGTTCCACGTACGAGTCTTCAAAATTTGTATTCCTTTAGAATGCACAGTTCCGATAATCTTGCTTCACTGAGACAGCTTCCAAAACAAATGTTACCTCGGACATCGACTCCGCGACGTCTTTACGTATCCGGAAGTGGTGCCCAGACACCCATATTTCAGTGTGCTGCTCTCGCCTCGCATAGAGCACATGGTTTATGCATCAGTCTAAGTCACACGGCGTTACGTTTGGAACAAATGATAAGACCGCACTTGGTATTCAGCATCGCTGACCACCTCGGAGCTGTGCCTGTGCCATCGGCGAGCGCTGTCCGTGATGTGACAAGACTAATGCAATGCACAGAGTAACCTTAGTAACGAGCAGCTTTTGAAATACGACACTTTTGTAGCTGTGGTCATCCAAAGAATCATCCACTCTAAAAAATCAACTCATCAAACTGCCAGATGTCAGATGAAGAGCCCTGCTTAACCGGCCACCCCAGACAGATGTCCTTATCCAATAGTGATAATCGTGATGAAGAAGAGGGAGCAGCATGCTCTGAGGGCCTATGGCTGACATATCGTGACCTATGGCTGATAATCAGATCTACTTCATCATGCTGGTGCTCTTCATCATGTCTGGCCATATTGTATCCTTGCCACAGCAACTTGGCAACATCATTGAGGATAATGCATACTTGTGATTTCAGGTGATCATGAGAGATGCAGGAACACTCCAAAAGGATGCACGAGTGGAACAGAAAATGCGTTGCGAGCAAGATTGGAAGAATGCCAGCTTGCATGCATGTACAGCATATTTTTGTATTCCATCTCTGCATAATAAGCGAACAGGAGAGTGCCCTTCCCTGCCCCTGCGGCAAAGACAACCAATCGTGTATTGGACGCAAACGGGTACCAAAAGTAAAGAAACTAAAATGTTACAGGAAAGAAAATTGTCGCAGCATTTCCTGTTATTGAACGAAAATAAGGCCGAGATAAAAATGCTAGAGAAAAATGGGAGAAAGATCGATAAATAAAGTTATAAATCCGCTGCAGCATGCAGGCGAAGGGCCGCACGGCAATCGAGACACACAAAAGATAAAAGGAGCACTGGAACATCGCTAGGGTCCCCGGCCACGTGCGCCATCCTAGACTAGGTGCAATAGAAATATACTCGCACAAAGCAAACTGAGATAATTATTACATGCCTGCACATACATACACACACACATACACACACATACACATCATACACACACCTATACAACATATAAACAGACATGCACACATGCCTACACACATGTATATGTGAGGCATGCATGCACACGTGCACATTTAAAGGAACAGATCACTGAAGGCGTTCCAAAAATATGGACAGATACCTAAAAGGAGAAGAAGAGGAAAACTTCAAAGAAGACTAAAAGCATGGAAAGCAAGACGAAGATAAAATAACAGACAAGACAAGAGAAATAGACAACGAACTGGAAAGTCATTGTGTCTGAAGGTAAAGAAATCAGAGAAGCATTCAGAGGAAAAAGCATACCTTGTCCGCTGATCGCCGCATGCCAGTCATGTGATCCCACGTTATAAATAATATTTGATAAACCGAGATAAGCGTTTGCCGCAAGAAAATTACATTTTAACATTGGTATCTCGTATTGCTTCGATTGCCATAGAATATTGGGGATGCACTAGTTGGGTGATATTCTCCTTCAATCAATGTAACAATTCTGTTTTGCAACACCTTGAGCTGTCGAAGCTTTGATTCATACTCAATTCCCCAAATAAGATAATAATAATTCAAGTACGGTAGAATTTGAGAGTTATAAAAAGTAAAAAGTTTTTTTGTTTTTTTAATCATGCCTGACACAACAAATCACGCTGATGTTTCTCCTCGTTGTCTTCTCTATGCTATGAATATATGATAATTTCATATCACTGTTAATGAATACACCTAGGTATTTACCTGTTAATTGTTCTTGAATTTGTATAGCCATTAAGTCGTATGTTGAATTCGAAATGACGTTTTTGATTTTGATTTATATGTTAGACTGTTTTGTCAGTGTTTAAAGATACACAATTTTATGAAAGCCAGGATGACACAAGAGGCCGTGGAACATGTATGATTTTTTTAGAACTCAAATGGATCATCATGCTTCATAAAATAGCTGTATCATCAGCGCACAGAAAGAAATGCAAGTCAGGATTTATATTAAGACAATCATTTACGTAGATTAAGAACAGCAATGACCCTAGGATGGATCGCTGGGGTACACGTACTGAAATGTTTCGAAATTGAGAAAGACAATTATTTTACCTTCACAGCCTGCTGTGAGATAGTTATTTAAGTTTAAGAGCGCTTCGACCAAAAATGTGATCATTTGGCGCCCATGAAGAGCCTGTCTGTTATTGAGGTATGACTGGAAAGTGTCTAAACAAGGGCCCTAAATGCCGTCTTGGAATATTTTGTGGGGTAGGTTGTCATAATCCACAGTGTCAAAGACTTCCCGAATGTCCAAATAAACCCAAAAGTGTTCCCATGTTTTGCAAATGCATTAGTGATCAGATATTGCAATAATAAAATGGATATATAAGTTGAGCGGTTCTTCCGGGCGCCAAATTATTGTCCATTAAGTAAATTGTTAGCACCAAAATGGTCTAGGAGCTGATCAAAATAATTTTGTTCTATGACATTTTCGATAGGTACGGAAGTATGCTTATTGACCGATACTTTGTGCAATATTGTGGATCTCATTTTTGAACATGGTCTTTTTAGCGCGACTTTTAATGGTCCCGGAATTATTTTACATTCCAGATAACGATTGCAGGAGAATATTAGTTTGGTCACGATGCAATTTTGCACGTCGCCTTGAACATTTTTCGAATAACGGCATCGAGCCTTGCGCCAACATCTTTAAATTTTTGATAATGTATTCAAGTTCTGCTTCCGTGATGGTGTTCAGAGTCATTGGATTGTATGTCCATTCCCATTCAGAGCTAATGGATTGTTCTACCATTTCCAGACCGGTCTGACCCTGACGGCGTTCCTTGGATTCGATGGAGTCAGCGTTCTCCAGCCCCGTTTTCGGCCGGAGCTGTTTAGACTACTGCCAAGAAAGGCTATAAATAAGTTAGTTATTGTAGTTTAGAGGCGCATCGACTGCAAAGGTCATATAGCGCCCATGCTATAAATAATGAATTTCCTTTTGTTTTCTCGACGATAGAGATGTTTCACATTCATTGAAATGGGATAAATGCTTATTTTTGCATGTTGGAGCAACTCCAAGCAATAGAAGTAAAAGCATCAGATGGACTTTACACATGGAAATGACCTAAATGGCTCCCAAGGAGTTTTTCAAATCTGCTACGATTTTACGACAAAATGGACCGCCATATACCAATAAATGTCTGTATTTTTTTATTTCATGACTTGCATTGCTTCAGAACGCCATAAACTTGTGACAATACTGTCTACGCCACTCCGACAACCAGCGTTTCCCACTCGGGAAAATGGAAAGTTAGCTGTCCTGTTTTAATACACTGGAATATGAGGGCTGACCACTTGGTGCTTGCGGTGTTTTCGTAAACGTAGGCTGTTGCTGACCGTAGGGAGGCTGCCGATTGGCTTAATGATTTCAACCCAGCCAATGGGATGAAACCAGTGTTGTCAAAGTGCTGACGCGGTTGACGGTAAACAAAAGCAACTGGTCTCGTTTGCGTGGTCTATGCACCAATCGAACAGAGGACGCTCACGTCATGCAGCGGGAGTTGGCAACACCGGCCAAGGTGCGTTGCCGACCGACGCGAGACCATTGTTGTTGTTTTCTCTTCTCGCTCTTCTCTGGTTCGCGTCTCGAGAAGAGTGGGTGCTGTGGCAATGGTAGTTGGTAGGTGTTGCTTTACTATCATCTGTGACTTCTATTATCTACCATGCCTGTTGTAGCATTGCCGTTTTTGTTCTTCTCGTTCTGCCGATGTTATTGCGGCGAATAAGGCTGATTGATGTTGATGTTGACTTAGGAATGGTAACTGTTGGAGCATGTTAGTCACGGGCGGAACTTTGTACAATTTTGGTGTTGCCAATGCAACACCAATAATTGTTTAATTAAGCATTAGGCCTATGGCAATGCATGGGGAGAATGGATCCAAATTTCAGTTTGATAGTAACAAGAATTTGTAGCAGTCTCCATCTGTGATAATAGGTTTTCTTGCAATCAAATTTTACCATGAGCTGTTGTTTATCAAGATTTGGTTGGGGATTACATTTTTTCCATGAAGGATATTGATGTTTTGGAGGATTCTGAGGTGAAAGGCATAATTCATGTTTATCGTCAATGTATTATATCATCGCAATATACATACCTACCTGAAGTTAAACAAATTCGTAAAGATATAGAAGTGGACCACGGGCAAGTATTTATTTTTTTTGGTTATAAATGTTTTTTCTCGTGCTTTCTGATGTGACTTGAACAAATTTAATATTCATTTCTTTTGGGAAATGACAACTTCTCAAGACATAAGCAGCTCAAATCGAAGTGCTTACATCTCAATAAGTAGTCAGTTCACCAAGAAAAGAACAACAAATGTACTCAAACAGCATACTCTTAACACCATAATATTTTGTAAGCAATGAGAATACATGTTATTCTCTCTTTCCCCCGAAAATATGGGAAATTGTGGGGTGGAATGTGTGGATTAGTTAGGGTAATATTAATGCAGAATAATTGAATATTGCAAAACAAAAGCCTAATCTCACCTAACCTAATCAACTGATGTTTGATCGCCTAGAACCTAACGATGTTGGATCGCCTATAAGTTACTGATGCTGGATCCCCTAAAACATACTGATGTTGGATTCCCTAAAACCTACTGATGTTAGATCGTGTAACGTTATTATGTCACCAAAGAGTCTGCATCATCCACCGTGTCAATGTTAAGTGGCGTGATTGTAAATAATGAATATCTTGCTTACATGTGATTTCCCAAGGAAATGGTAAAGGAAGAAGTTTAGCAACTTCTTCCTAGTTCAGTTGCTAGTCAACTAACTTCCTCCTAGTTCAGTTGCTAGGCAACTAACTTCCTCCTAGTTCAGTTGCTAGGCAACTAACTTCCTCCTAGTTCAGTTGCTAGGCAACTAACTTCCTCCTAGTTCAGTTGCTTCAACAAGTCCAGCAAATGCAATTTTTTCTTTAATTTGTGTCCAGGTGCTTCTTCTATGTAAATGCCTTAAAATTACATGGAAAATATATCATGATTAAATACATCACTTCATGCCATGGACACAGTTTGTCTATGACTGGTCTGGCACCACAGGGCGTAGATGGCTACAAACAGTGTGTGAAGCTTCCATTGCCAGTCAATGATGCTTTTTTCTGTGATCCAGCATCAATAGGTATGCATAAGCTTAGTGTAATGAAACATCTAATTTATGCTCTTAGAATGTAAAATCAAGACTTTTAATTATTTAGTGTTGGCAAAAGGTATGCACCACATGTATGCCTACCAGACAGTATACGCTCCATGATTAAATTAATTCAAGAATTATGCACTCCAAATTAAAGACTGAGAAGTGAAAATCCAACACTGATAACGAGAAAGATCATCCAACAATTATTGCGTCCATTTCTACATCCGTAGATCTCCGGCGACGCTGAAAGTTTCAGAGTACTGAGATTGTACATGTTATCTTGTGGGTGACATGGGTCAGATTCAGCCAAAGATGGATCCCGAACTTCGAGTAAGAACTGGTCAAAATGGTTTCGGGAGGGGAGGGGGGGGGGGAAATTAGACAGGTTGCTTGAAATTGTGAAGCACAAATTCCTTGAATTGGATAAATCACACGAATGTGATATTTTAAGCCAGGATTTTCTAGACGGGATTGTCTCAGATGTCCTGGAAATTGTTATTTCGTGCCAAGAGTTTGGAGTTCAGGAGTCTGGAGGTGAGGGAAGGTTGTTCTTTTCCTCACGCGTTGATGCGTCAGTGGCTCAAGCGATGCTTAACGAAGCAATGATTGCTTCTCAAATGGAGAACGTTTGGCATCACTTACTTCTCAAATGGAGAACGTTTGGCATCACTTACTTCAAAGCATAGCAAGCCACAAAAATGTCGCGTCGTGGTTGATTCAACACTCCTAGATGAACGATACCCTGGATGTCCGGCTGGTAGCAGCCACCCACCACCCTCACACCAACAGGACATCCGAGCGCCGAGCCTCAGACACCCGCCACCCCACACCCAACAGGACATCCGAGCGCCGAGCCTCAGACACCCGCCACCCCACACCAAACAGGACATCCTAGCGCCGAGTTGTCAGACACCCCACCGACCGACCGACCGACCGACCGACCGACCGATCGACCGACTGACGCCTGACCGATTCGCCGACACCCGACCGTCCGATATCCGACCGTCCGACACCCGACCGTCCGACACCCGACGTCCGACACCCGACCGTCCGACACCCGACGTCCGACACCCGACGTCCGACACCCGACCGTCCGACACCCGACGTCCGACACCCGACCGTCCGACACCCGACGTCCGACACCCGACCGTCCGACACCCGACCGTCCGACACCCGACCGTCCGACACCCGACCGTCCGACACCCGACCGTCCGACACCCGACGTCCGACCTCGACCGTCCGACACCCGACCGTCCGACACCCGACGTCCAACACCCGACGTCCGACACCCGACCGTCCGACACCCGACGTCCGACACCCGACCGTCCGATACCCGACCGTCCGACACCCGACGTCCGACACCCGACCGTCCGACACCCGACCGTCCGACACCCGACGTCCGACACCCGACCGTCCGACACCCGACCGTCCGACACCCGACCGTCCGACACCCGACCGTCCGACACCCGACGTCCGACACCCGACCGTCCGACACCCGACCGTCCGACACCCGACCGTCCGACACCCGACCGTCCGACACCCGACCGTCCGACA
Organism: Ashinkailepas kermadecensis; assembly: GCA_034440615.1. NCBI lineage: Eukaryota > Metazoa > Arthropoda > Thecostraca > Neolepadidae > Ashinkailepas > Ashinkailepas kermadecensis. Next base: position 163,166 of record JAOTOM010005165.1, read on the forward strand.
CCCGACCGTCCGACACCCGACCGTCCGACACCCGACCGTCCGACACCCGACGTCCGACACCCGACGTCCGACACCCGACCGTCCGACACCCGACCGTCCGACACCCGACGTCCGACACCCCCTCCGACCGTCCGACACCCGACCGTCCGACACCCGACCGTCCGACACCCGACCGTCCGACACCCGACGTCCGACACCCGACCGTCCGACACCCGACCGTCCGACACCCGACGTCCGACACCCGACCGTCCGACACCCGACCGTCCGACACCCGACCGTCCGACACCCGACCGTCCGACACCCGACCGTCCGACACCCGACCGTCCGACACCCGACCGTCCGACACCCGACCGTCCGACACCCGACCGTCCGACACCCGACCGACCGACACCCGACCGTCCGACACCCGACCGTTCGTGACGATCCCGCCAGCCACGGGACTAGCATTCCAACATTTATCGGTCGCCAGGATCAAAAGTCGGTGACCAATTTCAAATTTATAACACCAAAGGATACGCTCGATACTGATCTGCAAATAACAGAAAGCATGGCGCCTTAGCCCTGTTGATTCCCAAGATATCGCGAACAACGATTGGGAAGGCAATTTTTATCTCATCGCGCTAGATGATGTGGTAAATATATCAGTGAAATATTCAGGGGAGCCAACATAACACGAAGAGAATCAATCCTTCTAAACACACAAAAGACAAATATGCCGCTGGTGAGGGATCACGACCAAAGTTGGCGTAAGACAACGCTAGCGCCGCAATATATGCAAATGTTCCAAAAGCGTCTCTCTCCACGGACACGGACTATGGCCGCTGGCGCGCCTGCCCACCGAGTTATTCACGTATGCCTATATCTCCACAGCCATTGAAAATACGGCCGGAAAATACGTCTGGTGCACATCAGAGCTGAAGTCCGCACCGCGTGACTACTATGCAACTGTGGCCTCATAAGCAACGACCCATCATTACCATCTGCAAACGGAAGACGGAAGGCTGTGCTGCCGCAGAGAACAACACTAGTGTCATGAAATGTATCCGCCCGTGACGGACAGCTTTGAGGGTCGACTACAACAGCGGACCATATGCAGGTGTGACCTGACCCCTGGAGCGTGACCCGTAGAGAGCCGACAGCAGACCATATGCAGGTGTGACCAGACCCCTGGAGCGTGACCCGTAGAAAGCCGACAGCAGACCATATGCAAGTGTGACCTGACCCCTGGAGCGTGAGCCGTAGAGAGCCGACGGGACCATGCAGGTGTGACCTGACCCCTGGAGCGTAACCCGTAGAGAGCCGACAGCAGACCATATGCAAGTGTGACCTGACCCCTGGAGCGTGAGCCGTAGAGAGCCGACAGCAGACCATATGCAGGTGTGACCTGACCCCTGAAGCGTGACCCGTAGAGAGCCGACAGCAGACCATATGCAGGTGTGACCTGACCCCGGGAGCGTGGCCCGTAGAGAGCCGGGCAGTGACGTCGCAGCCTCTTCACGCGGACAGTATATATCTGGGCAGCACAGTGGAGACATAGCCATCAGCCCACGTCGTCATCAGCGTGCAATATCGTATCCGGTTGTTGAACACGGAGTGGCCGCAGCAGCGCGGCACGGGTGGTGGTGGGGGGGGAGGCTAATGGGTCAATCACCCCCTTCTGCCGTGTTTCAGCTCTTTGATGTTTACGGAGCCCACAGCATTTGCTTCTTTAATGGAAAATAACCTTAGAAAATGTCACATCGCACTAGTTCTACTAGTTCACTAGCACACCTGCATATCGCCAATATGCAGGTGCGGCAGCGCTGCTCAGTTCGATGCATTTCATGTTCACACAATTTCCGCAGCGCTGCCCATGTCGTAACCAGTCTGCCCTAATCTGGTCTGATGTGTAAATGAATGTAACCAGTCTGCCCTGATCTGGTCTGATGTGTAATGGATGTAACCAGTTTGATTGGATCTGGTCTGATGTGTAAATGGATGCAACCAGTCTGCCCTGATCTTGTCTGATGTGTGAATGGATGCCGACCGGTTCATCGTCCTAACAAATTGTACTGCGCCAATAGTGAAGCAGCTGATTCTCGAGAAGCATGTAATGAATATGGATTGGGACAGACCAATAAGCAAGTAGACCAACGACCAGCCTACGTGACCGATAAACCGATCGGCCAGCAAACGGGCAGACCCACGGAACGATCAACAGACTGTCCGACTGATCAACCGACAGACCAGCCGACAGACCCACTGACAGACCTTCCGAAAGACCAGCCGACAGACCAACCGACAGACCCTCCCACAGACCAGCCGACAGACCATGTGATAGACTGACCACCAGGCCGGCCTACAGACCAACCGACAGACCGGCCACCAGGCCGACCACCAGGCCGACCACCAGGCCGACCGACAGACCGACCGACAAACCGGCCAACAGACCGGGCCAGCAGACCAGCCGACGGACTGGCTGACAGTCCAACCGACAGACCGACCGAAGTGACAGACCGACACGTTACGTGGTGACGGTGCCGATTGTCTGACAGGCACGTGCCGTGAGGACGGTGCGGATTGTCAGACCGACACGTGCCGTGAGGACGGTGTGGAAGTCCGGACCGACACGTGTCGTGAGGACGGTGCGGATTGTCAGACCGACACGTGTCGTGAGGACGGTGCGGATTGTCGGACCGACACGTGCCGTGAGGACGGTGTGGAATGTCGGCCCGACACGTGCCGTGAGGACGGTGTGGAAGGTCGGATCGACACGTGCCGTGAGGACGGTGTGGAATGTCGGCCCGACACGTGTCGTGAGGACGGTGTGGAATGTCGGACCGACACGTGTTGTGAGGACGGTGTGGAAGTCCGGACCGACACGTGTCGTGAGGACGGTGCGGATTGTCGGACCGACACGTGTCGTGAGGACGGTGTGGATTGTCGGACCGACACGTGCCGTGAGGACGGTGCGGATTGTCGGACCGACACGTGTCGTGAGGACGGTGCGTATTGTCGGGCCGACACGTGTCGTGAGGACGGTGTGGAAGGTCGGACCGACACGTGCCGTGGGGACGGTGCGGATTGTCGGACCGACACGTGCCGTGAGGACGGTGTGGAAGGTCGGACCGACACGTGCCGTGAGGACGGTGTGGATTGTCGGACCGACACATGTCATGATGACGGTGCGGGTTGTCAGACGGACAGCGGTACTCACAGTAGACGGTGAGTGGCCGCGACGCCTCCAGAGGAGGCCCGCGCAGCTCTGCATTGGAGGCGCGGCAGCCGAGATGCTGTCCCGCATCACCCAGAGCCGGCGTCAGTGTGAGCCGAGATCGCGTGGTGTTGCCGTCACTGGAGATCTCCTGACGATATGTCAACACAACCAGGTCAAGTCAGATAGCAGGTCAAGACGACTGGAGCGTGAGAACGATCCCTTGGGGTGACTATGTGATTATATCATGGAAGTAGTTCTGACTGATAAAAAGTGGTCAGCTAAGCGCTAAAACGAAGCTACAAAGATACAGCGGTATTCAGGTTCGAGCTTCTTCAGGCCCAACTCGACGTATTCAAAGTAGATATGATGGGAAGCAGTTCCGAGTGACTTTATTGATCAGTTAGACGTCAGAGCGAAAATGCAAAGATGTAGCGGTATTCAGGTATCTTCAGGCTCAACCGGACGTATGCAAAGTCGCCATGTCTATTGCCTCTTTTCACAAAGGTATGCTCATGTAACATAAGTAAGCTAACACATGTGCGTTGTCTGTCCTACAATCCGCATCACAGGTGAGCTTTCGCGTCGAGACTGGAGAAACGGCCTCATGTCGTAATTACGTACCTGACGAGCATTGTCTAGTCTGTGTGCTCCCATCCACCAGGTGATGACGGCGGCGGGTCGTGACCCGGAGCTCTGACAGGTCACGTCGTAGGTGACCCCGACCGACAGAGGTCGGTTGGCTCCCAGCATACGCACGTCCAGAGGTCGCACTGAAACCGACGGCTCATCTCACGCACCGCCCCACGCTCGCTCATTCCCGGTACCGCAAGATGGACATGCACTGATCTCCGCTGGGATTGCCAGCAAGCCTATCCGGTCTCTCCCAGCGATCCGGCAGCTCGGCCCGCCACGTGTGGCAAGTCTTCAGCCGATGCGAGAAGCGCACACATGAGCGTGGAAGTCACGGAGCAAGACGGCATGCCCCACCACCACCACCACTTTGGAGAACAGATGCGACAAGCGCACACACGAGCGTGGAAGTCACGGAGCAAGACGGCATGCCCCACCACCACCACCACTCTGGAGAACAGATGCGAGAAGCGCACACATGAGCGTGGAAGTCACGGAGCAAGACGGCATGCCCCACCACCACCACCACTATGGAGAACAGATGCGAGAAGCGCACACACGAGCGTGGAAGTCACGGAGCAAGACAGCATGCCCCACCACCACCACCACTATGGAGAACAGATGCGACAAGCGCACACACGAGCGTGGAAATCACGGAGCAAGACGGCATGCCCCACCACCACCACCACTTCGGAGAAACCATGACAATTCACCAACTGGGTTTGGCAAGGAAGGAGTCGACTGGAAGCGGGCTCTCCACGGTTTTGTTTCTACGCCTGCGGGCTCATCCCATCCACCGTGAGGGGGATCGAGTTCAGGCCTGAGCACTCACGCAGCATGTCCAGGCTGAAGGTGGTGGAGCGCGGCGGACTGAGCACGTGGTTGGTGGCCCAGCAGGTGAACTCTGAGCCGAGGTCAGCGCGTGTCAGCGGACCCAGAGTGAGCGCGTTGCGCACCACTCCGTCAGCGTAGCGCTGCCAGGAGCCGTCCAGCAGGGCGTTACCGCTCCACCAGGTCACGTTGGGAGCCGGAGACCCTGCCGGGTCAGCAGGTCGGGTCAACTGCCGACGGCTCTCAGGGTCACCAGGTCACGTTGGGAGCCGGAGACCCTGCCGGGTCAGCAGGTCGGGTTAACTGCGAACGGCTCTACAGGGTCGCCAGGTGCTATTTCTCAGCGGCCATGAGTCATCAGTCATGTGCTATGGGTTACCGGCGTCGACCAAAGTAAGCTCGACACCATCTCAGGCAAGGTTCGACCATCAAAGAGCGTACGCCACCCATACATCTTGCTTAAAATGATCACGTTCACTGCCGCTGCAAGCTGCCAGAGTAATTTGCCAGAGCTGGCGGAGTAGAAGGCGCAGTTTTGTTGCTGCCGTTGTATGCGCAGCGTACCACGTCGGAAGAACTTGATATTCAAGGTTTACCAACCTTCTCTGGTGACGTAGGCAAGGTCGACTCTCCGCGGTGGGGTCGGGCTAGGTCAGAGTCTAGGGACGGGTTTGACGGTGTAGGGCCGAGGCTAGGTCAGAGTCTGGGACGGGTTTGACGGTGTAGGGCCGAGGCTAGGTCAGAGTCTGGGACGGGTTTGACGGTGTAGGGCCGAGGCTAGGTCAGAGTCTGGGACGGGTTTGACGGTGTAGGGCCGAGGCTAGGTCAGAGTCTAGGGACGGGTTTGATGGTGTAGGGCCGAGGCTAGGTCAGAGTCTGGGACGGGTTTGACGGTGTAGGGCCGAGGCTAGGTCAGAGTCTGGGACGGGTTTGACGGTGTAGAGCCGGGACTGGGTCAGGCCTGTGGTCGTGTTTGACGGTGTAAGGCCGGGGCTGGGTCAGGTTCTGGGGCCGGGTTTGACGGTGTAGGGCCGGGGCTAGGTAAGACTGTGGGGTCGGGTTTGACGGTGTATGGAGGGGACTAGGTAGAGTATGGGGTCGGGCTTGACGGTAGTAAGGACGGGGCTAGGGCAAAGTCTGGGGACGGGTTTGACCCACCTCCGCTGGTGACTGTCTGCCGTCCCGGTGCTAGGTGCAGAGTCTGGGGTCGGGTTTGACCCACCTCCGCTGGTGACGCAGGTCACGGTGACTGTCTGCCGCTCCCGGTGCTGGGTCCCAGTCTGGGGCCGGGTTTGACCCACCTCCGCTGGTGACGCAGGTCACGGTGACTGTCTGCCCCTCCCGGTGCTGGGTCCCAGTCTGGGGCCGGGTTTGACCCACCTCCGCTGGTGACTGTCTGCCGCTCCCGGGGCTGGGTCCCAGTCTGGGGCCGGGTTTGACCGACCTCGCTGGTGACGCAGGTCACGGTGACCGTCTGCCCCTCCGGTGCTGGGTCCCAGTCTGGGGCCGGGTTTGACCCACCTCCGCTGGTGACGCAGGTCACGGTGACTGTCTGCCGCTCCCGGTGCTGGGTCCCAGTCTGGGGCCGGGTTTGACCTACCTCCGCTGGTGACGCAGGTCACGGTGACCGTCTGCCCCTCCCGGTGCTGGGTCCCAGTCTGGGGCCGGGTTTGACCCACCTCCGCTGGTGACGCAGGTCACGGTGACTGTCTGCCCCTCCCGGTGCTGGGTCCCAGTCTGGGGCCGGGTTTGACCCACCTCCGCTGGTGACGCAGGTCACGGTGACTGTCTGCCCCTCCCGGTGCTGGGTCCCAGTCTGGGGCCGGGTTTGACCCACCTCCGCTGGTGACGCAGGTCACGATGACTGTCTGCCCCTCCCGGTGCTGGGTCCCAGTCTGGGGCCGGGTTTGACCCACCTCCGCTGGTGACGCAGGTCACGGTGACTGTCTGCCCCTCCCGGTGCTGGGTGCCAGTCTGGGGCCGGGTTTGACCTACCTCCGCTGGTGACGCAGGTCACGGTGACTGTCTGCCCCTCCCGGTGCTGGGTCCCAGTCTGGGGCCGGGTTTGACCTACCTCCGCTGGTGACGCAGGTCACGGTGACTGTCTGCCCCTCCCGGTGCTGGGTCCCAGTCTGGGGCCGGGTTTGACCTACCTCCGCTGGTGACGCAGGTCACGATGACTGTCTGCCCTCCCGGTGCTGGGTCCCAGTCTGGGGCCGGGTTTGACCCACCTCCGCTGGTGACGCAGGTCACGATGACTGTCTGCCCCTCCGGTGCTGGGTGCCAGTCTGGGGCCGGGTTTGCCCACCTCCGCTGGTGACGCAGGTCACGATGACTGTCTGCCCTCCCGGTGCTGGGTGCCAGTCTGGGGCCGGGTTTGACCCACCTCCGCTGGTGACGCAGGTCACGATGACTGTCTGCCCTCCCGGTGCTGGGTGCCGTCTGGGGCCGGGTTTGACCCACCTCCGCTGGTGACGCAGGTCACGGTGACTGTCTGCCGCTCCCGGTGCTGGGTCCCAGTCGGGGCCGGGTTTGACCACCTCCGCTGGTGACGCAGGTCACGGTGACTGTCTGCCGCTCCCGGTGCTGGGTCCCAGTCTGGGGCCGGGTTTGACCCACCTCCGCTGGTGACGCAGGTCCGATGACGTCTGCCGCTCCCGGTGCTGGGTCCGTCTGGGGCCGGGTTTGACCCACCTCCGCTGGTGACGCAGGTCACGGTGACTGTCTGCCGCTCCCGGGCTGGGTCCCAGTCTGGGGCCGGGTTTGACCCCTCCGCTGGTGACTGTCTGCCCCTCCCGGTGCTGGGTGCCAGTCTGGGGCCGGGTTTGACCCACCTCCGCTGGTGACGCAGGTCACGGTGACTGTCTGCCCTCCCGGTGCTGGGTCCCAGTCTGGGGCCGGGTTTGACCCACCTCCGCTGGTGACGCAGGTCACGATGACTGTCTGCCGCTCCCGGTGCTGGGTCCCAGTCTGGGGCCGGGTTTGACCCACCTCCGCTGGTGACGCAGGTCACGGTGACTGTCTGCCGCTCCCGGTGCTGGGTCCCAGTCTGGGGCCGGGTTTGACCCACCTCCGCTGGTGACGCAGGTCACGGTGACTGTCTGCCGCTCCCGGTGCTGGGTCCCAGTCTGGGGCCGGGTTTGACCCACCTCCGCTGGTGACGCAGGTCACGGTGACCGTCTGCCCCTCCCGGAGCGGCTCCGACCTGCGCCGCACCACTCGTCCGTGGTCGTCGTACAGCTCCGGCGGCTGCGGCGGCACTGTCGGCCATCAAACACATCAGGCCCCTCGCCTCATGTCATCACCACATCCGTCACCATGCGCCCCTCACCTCAGGTTCGTCACCCCCACCAACATAGGCATGTCACAGCGGTCTTGTCTTTAATCCCATCTTATAGTATCTTCCCTTGATAGGCTTAACCCAGATGGTCCCATGTGGCCCTTTATTTAACCTTAACACCTGATAACATTATGACTCTATACTCCAGTAATGATGTTGAAACTACATTATGCATTTAGTTCCTTTTCTCGATTTCTTAATTATGTTCGCATGTTATCTCTGAATTGTCGCGATTTTCTTTAATCAGGAGCATTGAACAATTAAATGAAGCAGGACAGAAGTCGGTCATGTATTTCATTGCAGCAGGATGGAAGTCGGTCATGTATTTCAGTGGAGCAGGACAGAAGCCGTGCGATGTATTTCAGTGAGGCAGAACAGAAGCCTGTCATGTAGTTCAGTGAAGCAGAACAGAAGCCGGTCATGTATTTCAGTGAAGCAGAACAGAAGCCGGTCATGTAGTTCAGTGAGGCAGAACAGAAGCCGGTCATGTAGTTCAGTGGAGTAGGACAGAAGCCGGTCATGTATTTCAGTGAGGCAGAACAGAAGCCGGTCATGTAGTTCAGTTCATGTCGTGGGATCAGCTGCGAAAACATTCAGATATAACAATATATACTGTCCGAGGAGACGCCAAATCCCCACTGGCTGGGGTCCGCCTGGGACATCAGCTGTCATCAGTATCTCAACTCTCACTGATGTGATGTTGCTGCACCGGTTGAATGCGAATCTGATTTGGTGTCGAGTGGAGCTGGCGCACGCTGCCGGTCCGCTCTGGTGTCGAGTGGAGCTGGCGCACGCTGCCGGTCCGCTCTGGTGTCGAGTGGAGCTGGCGCACGCTGCCGGTTCGCTCTGGTGTCGAGTGGAGCTGGCGCACGCTGCCGGTTCGCTCTGGTGTCGAGTGGAGCTGGCGCACGCTGCCGGTCCGCTCTGGTGTCGAGTGGAGCTGGCGCACGCTGCCGGTTCGCTCTGGTGTCGAGTGGAGCTGGCGCACGCTGCCGGTCCGCTCTGGTGTCGAGTGGAGCTGGCGCACGCTGCCGGTCCGCTTTGCTGGACGATGGCAGGCTGCATCGCATGCGGATTGAAAACAATGCCAGTCATTGCTGGGATGCCCGTCGCACTTTGCTCCTGAGCATCAGCCTCTGCATGCTTCGTCAACTAGTATACGGTTTGGTGGCCGCTGTCGAGGCTATGCATCACGGCCGCTGTGCTGCCTCATCAGCTCGGAGGAGCCTCACTTCCTCACCATCTCGGAGGAACCTCACTTCCTCACCAGCTCGAAGGAGTAGTCCAGTGTTTAGCAGCCTAGTAACGCTGGTTTTGCGCACGATGTGGTTGGGTTTTCGGCCTGTGATGCCAGCGGCGGTACACCCTGTCTTTGGGAAAGCCGAGAGAATCGACCCTCAGTGGCTCATTCTTAGATCGGATCGCATTGCCAGGCATGCGCTGGTGATTTATTGCGAGGAAACATGGCGAATATTCTGACATTGTTTCGGCTGGCCGGCCCTTGACACACACTCCCTGTAGACGATTGGACACCTTTCGGGCTGATCTTTGTAGCGAAGGTTTTGGTTACAAATGACCGTGCGCCGTTTGTGTCCCCATCTCTCGTTCCCATGTCCTTTCACTTGAATTGCAAGTGCTCGCCCATGATCTCATCTGCACACAGCCTAATGCCACGTCACTGCCTCTGCTTGGCTTCATCGCGCCGGTGCGCTCCAAATGGCAGGGTGTAGAGGGACCACGCCCGCCAGCCTCGGGTGTACACACGCCTATCTGGTTGCTGGATCCTCAACAGGTCTTCGTCCGATGCAATTATCGGCATAGCCATGGTTGACTTGGTGCCCTGTTCTACTTTCTTCCAAGTCTTCGGTTTTGTCTTCTTGGTAATCGGCACCTGCTCGAAGGCTCGTTCGCTATCGAGTAGAACCGAGTACTTGCTTTTCATGTATTTTCCAAGCAGGCTAAGTGGCAATTGCTGATGTCTCACAGACCTGATCATCTTCGCACTTTACGTTTAGAAACATACGCGACAGAACTACGCTTAGAATTTTGAGGCTCATCTTTAGAATATCGTCCTTGAAAACCAGCTTTTCCAGGCTTCCATTGTTACACGATCTAGTCAGTATTGCCTCTTGAATTGCGCTCCTTTCTTTTGTGCGCCTGAATGAACTCCTCGGCCATATTTTTCAAATATCAAACATGGCCACCTTGATCAGTGTTATCACTCAGGTCACTCATGGTAGCATTAACTGAAGAAAATGAGGTCTTCGGTTGATCGATTCAAGCTTAGCAAACCACGACATGATAAATATCTCACTAAGCTTGCAATGGGGAAGGAATTTTGCGGTCACGCTCTTGTAAAATCCACCTTCGCTTTCGTGCAGTTGTCTTATTTATTTTAAGAACTTAACATCATCTTCCCAGCATCCGCCAGTTCAGATGGAGTGAGTGGGCGAGCGAAACGAGCAAACGAACGCAGTCGAACAAACGCAGTTGATGGACGAGACCAATTCAGCCTCTACCTTGCTTGTTTCTTTGCACGGCTTTCAATGACTTCCTTGATTCAGGATTAGGACCAGGCAAAACCACATGCCAAAAAATTGTCGAAATTGACACATTGACTCAGGCTATGCTCAAATGTACCAAAGTTTCCATCATCTGAGATACCTGGCAAAATTCGTAATATTGATGTATACCTAAGGCTTTGGTTAGATCGGCCAGATTGAACTTTACATGTGGACACATTATACCAAGACGTCCTCCGCGCGAGGTAGACATCCTCCAGCCTCTGAAAATGCAATTCAATAAGAAAAACAAGCGAGGAAAAAGGAGTTATGGATGGACGATCGCAACAAACCGGACATGAGCAATCCTGGCACGGTCGACAAATCACATGCGCACGTGCAAATGACCTGCTAGGGCACCTGTGCTTCCCCGAAAATTATTTATAATAATTTCTTAAGTTCTTATGGTTTGTTTTTTTCCCGCAAACAAGATTGGGTCAATACTAATACTCCAACAAAGTGAGCACGCTTAATTCATCTGCTACGGCACATCATTTGTCTTCAATGAAAAAACTAGCGACACGAAATGGGTTCTGGATGGATGATCACCACAAACCAGATGTGAACAACACAGCCACTGCACTTCGACTGGCTGAACAGAGTCGGCACATCTGCCCACCTGGCGATAAGACTGGCGGAAGAACAACGTCTCTCTAACCTTCAGACATAGAGAATGAGCAATCGGATTGGCAAGTCTTGCAACATTCACTCACGACCCTCTGTGTCATGCTTTGCATGTTCTTACTAGTAATATGCACGAGGTATTCGTCAGCCTCTTCGTCTACTTCGGACTGGGATTGTTTTAGACGGATCACCAAAAAAGGAAATTCAATTCGATTGTCTCTGCAATAGTTTTGTCTCATATTCATAGACTTAGGAACGCTTCTGGTCTAAATTCGGTGAGGGGTTGCGCTATCCGATAAGTATCTACATGCTTTAAGTCAACTGTTCTACTTATTTTATTGGTTTACTATGTTCATGAAATGGCTGGATGCATTGATCCAGCCTGCAATCTTCTGCGATCTTCACATTCCTAAGTTCGCAGCCGGAAGCTCAATTTCCTCCGACTATGAGCTATAATTTGACTTCCTTCGACAGGCCACCTTGTTTCAGGGATATCCAGGGATTGTGGCAAGCGGATGGAGACTGGTCCCCATCCCTTCCAACACCCCAACAGCCGGCCGGATGCTAAAGCATACTGAAGGCGTGGTGTAGCCATCTAGAACAGTGATACAATGATGAAAACGGTGAACATATTTCCCCAGGAAGTAGTTTTAGCGTCTGTGGCCATGAATTGCAAATTACATCTGGGTACTGCAGTATCGCTGCGTAAAAGTGGCAACTTGGCTTAGTTCACCCTAGCCTCGTATCATTACCCTGCAGTATCGCTGCGTAAAAGTGGCAACTTGGCTTAGTTCACCCTAGCCTCGTATCATTACCCTGCAGTATCGCTGCGTAAAAGTGGCAACTTGGCTTAGTTCACCCTAGCCTCGTATCATTACCAATCTGTTCTACATGAGCTGAAATTGCGAGCGCTTCGACAGCGAATTTCTTTATTTGGTCGTCTTTGGCATGTCGTTTCGCCATACACCAACGACTTTACGTCGCGGAACAGCCTCTGCCGATTCATGCGCGGCGTCTCGATGGGCGGCCGTCCGTCTCGACTCGGACGGCGCAGCGGCCGTCTCGCCAGCTCCGTACGGAGGCCGTCTCGCCAGCTCCGTACGGAGGCCGTCTCTCCAGCTCCGTACGGAGGCCGTCTCTCCAGCTCCGTACGGAGGCCGTCTCGCCAGCTCCGTACGGAGGCCGTCTCGCCAGCTCCGTACGTCTCGCCAGCTCCACTCGGAGGCCGTCTCGCCAGCTCCGGCGCACCCGGCAGCCGCCAGTCCAAAGCTGTGTCGTTAGGACCGAGGCCAACGCTTACGCGGATAAATCACATCGAAGTTTTGGTCGCGGGCGAATTGGAGTGCGGCGTACGGACTGCTAATTCCATCAATAGCCGGCGTGAGCCTTCGGCGGCCAGCCGCTGCTCAATCCGGTTATTTGGCTCTGCATATCTTTCTGCATGGAAGCATGGGTTCTGCTTGGGGGAAATGGTGGAGAATAATGATGGAGATAGAGCTGCAGCCAAATGCCATCTGGTGCATCTGTTCAGCGGCAGATATTTGCCGCCAGGCCTGTCACGAGTCGAGCCTTTCGGCGATTTGCCGGCGGCGGCCGTCTGAGCAGCCGTCTGAGCGGCCGGCAGTATAGACTGTGCCGGCGAACACTAGTCCACCGGCTGGCGCCGCGCAGCCAGGCACCGGGGCCGGCCCGGCTCAGCCGACCGACTGCCGCGCGCCGTCTGCGATTTCCGTCAGGACGCGATGTCATTTCATTAGCGGGCCGCACTTTGTGAGATGCATCCCGAGATGCTGACCGGTGCATATATCACTCAACGCCGGCAATGGTACGGAACGGTGGGAGATGTAGTCGGCGATGGCACGGAACGGTGGGAGATGTAGTCGGCGATGGTACGGACGGTTGGAGATGTAGTCGGCGATGGTACGGACGGTGGGAGATGTAGTCGGCGATGGCACGGGACGGTGGGAGATGTAGTCGGTGATGGCACGGATCGGTGGGAGATGTAGTCGGCGATGGTACGGACGGTTGGAGATGTAGTCGGCGATGGTACGGACGGTGGGAGATGTAGTCGGCGATGGCACGGGACGGTGGGAGATGTAGTCGGCGATGGCACGGGACGGTGGGAGATGTAGTCGGCGATGGCACGGAACGGTGGGAGATGTAGTCGGCGATGGCACGGATCGGTTGGAGATGTAGTCGGCGATGGTACGGAACGGTCGGAGATGTAGTCGGCGATGGCACGGAACGGTGGGAGATGTTGTCGGCGATGGCACGGAACGGTGGGAGATGTAGTCGGCGATGGCAGGGAACGGTCGGAGATGTAGTCGGCGATGGTACGAACGGTTGGAGATGTAGTCGGCGATGGTACGGACGGTGGGAGATGTAGTCGGCAATGGCACGGAACGGTGGGAGATGTAATCGGCGATGGTACGGACGGTTGGAGATATAGTCGGCGATGGTACGGACGGTGGGAGATGTAGTTGGCGATGGCACGGGACGATGGGAGATGTAGTCGGCGATGGCACGGAACGGTGGGAGATGTAGTCGGCGATGGTACGGACGGTTGGAGATGTAGTCGGCGATGGCACGGGACGGTGGGAGATGTAGTCGGCGATGGCACGGAACGGTGGGAGATGTAGTCGGCGATAGCACGGAACGGTGGGAGATGTAGTCGGCGATGGCACGGGACGGTGGGAGATGTAGTCGGCGATGGCACGGGACGGTGGGAGATGTAATCGGCGATGGTACGGACGGTTGGAGATATAGTCGGCGATGGTACGGACGGTGGGAGTGTAGTTGGCGATGGCACGGGACGATGGGAGATGTAGTCGGCGATGGCACGGAACGGTGGGAGATGTAGTCGGCGATGGTACGGACGGTTGGAGATGTAGTCGGCGATGGCACGGGACGGTGGGAGATGTAGTCGGCGATGGCACGGAACGGTGGGAGATGTAGTCGGCGATAGCACGGAACGGTGGGAGATGTAGTCGGCGATGGCACGGGACGGTGGGAGATGTAGTCGGCGATGGCACGGGACGGTGTGAGATGTAGTCGGCGATGGCACGGGACGGTGGGTGATGTAGTCGGCGATGACACGGGACGATGGGAGATGTAGTCGGCGATGGCACGGGACGGTGGGAGATGTATTCGGCGATGGCACGGGACGGTGGGAGATGTAGTCGGCGATGGCACAAATCGGTGGGAGATGTAGTCGGCGATGGCACGGGACGGTGGGAGATGTAGTCGGCGATGGCACGGGACGGTGTGAGATGTAGTCGGCGATGGCACGGGACGGTGGGAGATGTAGTCGGCGATGGCACGGGACGATGGGAGATGTAGTCGGCGATGGCACGGGACGGTGGGAGATGTATTCGGCGATGGCACGGGACGGTGGGAGATGTAGTCGGCGATGGCACGGATCGGTGGGAGATGTAGTCGGCGATGGCACGGGACGGTGGGAGATGTAGTCGGCGATGGCACGGGACGGTGGGAGATGTAGTCGGCGATGGCACGGGACGGTGGGAGATGTAGTCGGCGATGGCACGGGACGGTGGGAGATGTAGTCGGCGATGGCACGGGACGGTGGGAGATGTAGTCGGCGATGGACGCTACTGCCGGCGAGCTGCACCATCTGGCCACTCAAACATCTGGCCACTCAACATCTGGTCTGTCTGCTCGGCGGCCGCCGCACGTGAAATGCACTCCTCTCGACGAACAGCTAATTGATCACAAGCGCGGGCTCACTTGACGAGCACCTTCCTGAAGAGCGGCATGGCTTGTCTCAGGCGCGGTGCGCCACATCGGCCACTGATTCCGTCAACATTAGCACCCGTGCAGGCCGGAGGGCCGCCCAGAGTCGCTAATGGTGTTCGGTCCACGACACCTACCGGCGAAACGAACGTCGATACAGACGGCTCCCGCGCAGAAATAGTCGCCGGATCGCACGTCCACTTTGTAAACAGCGCTGCCGCCCAGATACGTCCTGCTGTGTGTCGCACGCAAGACACGTGCGACACCAGCGGACACGTGTGTCAGGCTGTGACACACGTGCGACACGTGTCAGGCGAGTGGCACGTGCGTCAGGTGCGTCAGCACATCCGTTCCCCAGACACCGGCTGCCAGTGTGAACCGACAGTGACCGGCGGAAATGACTGACGACACTGCTGACGTATTGACACCGCTGACGGGGGTCACCGACAACATGAAATGACTGACACCGCTGACGGGGGTCACCGACAGCATGAAATGACTGACACCGCTGACGGGGGTCACCGGCAGCATGAAATGACTGACACCGCTGACGGGGGTCACCGGCAGCATGAAATGACTGACACCGCTGACGGGGGTCACCAACAGCAATCGCTGGTGAGGAGAACTGACCAAGTCGACCGTGGACCGACGGCAGGGTCGACACTGATCTGATCAGCAGGGGAGCCTCAGCGGCAGACTGTCTGCGGGTCGGCACTGATCTGATCAGCAGGGGCACCTCAGCGGCAGACTGTCTGCAGGTCGGCACTGATCTGATCAGCAGGGGCACCTCAGCGGCAGACTGTCTGCGGGTCGGCACTGATCTGATCAGCAGGGGAGCCTCAGCGGCAGACTGTCTGCGGGTCGACACTGATCTGATCAGCAGGGGAGCCTCAGCGGCAGACTGTCTGCAGGTCGGCACTGATCTGATCAGCAGGGGAGCCTCAGCGGCAGACTGTCTGCGGGTCGACACTGATCTGATCAGCAGGGGCACCTCAGCGGCAGACTGTCTGCAGGTCGGCACTGATCTGATCAGCAGGGGAGCCTCAGCGGCAGACTGTCTGCGGGTCGGCACTGATCTGATCAGCAGGGGAGCCTCAGCGGCAGACTGTCTGCAGGTCGGCACTGATCTGATCAGCAGGGGAGCCTCAGCGGCAGACTGTCTGCGGGTCGACACTGATCTGATCAGCAGGGGAGCCTCAGCGGCAGACTGTCTGCGGGTCGACACTGATCTGATCAGCAGGGGAGCCTCAGTGGCAGACTGTCTGCGGGTCGACACTGATCTGATCAGCAGGGGAGCCTCAGCGGCAGACTGTCTGCGGGTCGACACTGATCTGATCAGCAGGGGCACCTCAGCGGCAGACTGTCTGCAGGTCGGCACTGATCTGATCAGCAGGGGAGCCTCAGCGGCAGACTGTCTGCAGGTCGGCACTGATCTGATCAGCAGGGGAGCCTCAGCGGCAGACTGTCTGCGGGTCGACACTGATCTGATCAGCAGGGGAGCCTCAGTAGCAGATTGCATGGCGGCTGTTTGCCTTGAATTACTCCGGCTGACTGGCTTCGGAAGAGGAGATGCCGGCTCACCAGCGAGGCCGACACGGCGATACCGGAAGTCACAAGGTGGCCCTCAGGCGTCATAGTGGCGTCATAACAGGGAACTCAGGCGTCACGGTGACGTCATAACAGGGAACTCAGACGTCATGGTGACGTCATAATAGGAAACTCGGGCGTCACGGTGACGTCATATTGGGAACTCAGGCGTCACGGTGACGATAAACGTCATGATCAAACCCGTAGCTGTACGCTGGGATGCTTAGATGCTGGCAAATGTGGGTGGTTTGCGCAATGTTCTAAGCAGGCAAGACCACCGGCGAATGACATAGCTTCGCCCACGTTTGAAATTGTGGACCCATCATCATTGCAGTTGAGGGAAGTAGAACATTAGCAACATTTTGTTTTTATTCATGCACCTGCATCATGCAATGCATCTGCACATATCGGTGTGTTGCTTTCAGAGTGATAGCATACCCTCAATAATAGGGTGTAGTTTGACTGTGGGAGAGCCAATGTCCAGATGAAACAACATTCGAATCTCAGGTGGCCACCTGTCATTGCTGACTATCACGGATCAGTCTCATGATTGGCTCCTCCCGCTCTCACCGACATCAATGATTGGCCCCTCCCGCCCCCACCGACATCAATATTTAGCTCCTCCCGCCTTCACCCACATCAATGATTGGCTTCTCCAGACTTCACCGACATCAATGATTAGCTCATCCCGCCCTCACCGACATCCCTAACCGACATCAATGATTGGCTCATCCCGCCCTCACCGACATCAATGATTAGCTCCTCCCGCCCTCACCGACATCCCTCACCCACATCAATGATTGGCTCCTTCCGCCCTCACCGACATCAATTATTAGCTCCTCCCGCCCTCACCGACATCAATGATTGGCCCCTCCCGCCCTCACCGACATCAATGATTAGCTCCTCTCGCCCTGACCCACATCAATGATTGGCTCCTCCCGCCCTCACCGACATCAATGATTGGCTCCTCCAGTCTTCACCGACATCAATGATTGGCTCCTCCCGCCTCACCGACATCAATGATTGGCTCCTCCAGACTTCACCGACATCAATGATTGGCTCCTCCCGCCTCACCGACATCAATGATTGGCTCCTCCAGACTTTACCGACATCAATTATTATCTCCTCCCGCCCTCACCGACATCAATGGTTGGTCCCTCCCGCCCTCGCCGACATCAATGATTGGCTGGCCCGCCCTCACCGACATCAATGCCCATAAGTGTGTGCTATACCGTTCAATAATGGGTGAGTGGAGGAACTGTTCAGCACTCACCAATAACAGTGAGGTTGACGCGCGAGTTTCTGGTGGGCGAGTGGAGGAAGTCGACCCGGCAGCGGTACAGCCTCTGATCGGCTCGCTGCACGTCAGAGATGCGCAGATGGGCTGGCTTCGAGTCGGGCTGAAACTGTACCCGACTGCCGTCCAGGCTCGAGTCCACCCAGTGCGAGCCGCGCAGACTCTTCTTGCCTCGAGCGTCGTACCTGTCGCGGGCAGAACGAGACGGGGTCAGTCTTCGCGTGGGCTGAGCCAGGTGTGATGAGGCGTGGCCTCAGTACGGCTGCTGCGATCACTGAGGACACGCCCCAGCCCCCCAACACCGAACAGGACGGCATCCCCCTCAGCACTGGTCGGTGTGGGACGGGACGACATCCCCTCAGCACTGGACGGTGTGGGACAGGACGACATCCCCTCAAAACTTGACGACATGGGACGGGACGACATCCCCTCAGCACCGGACGGTGTGGGACGAGACGACATCCCCTCAGCACTGGACGGTGTGGGATGGGACGACATCCTCTCAGCACCGGACGGTGTGGGACGGGACGACATCCCCTCAGCACTGGACGGTGTGGGACGGGATATCCTCTCAGCACTGGACGGTGTGGGACGGGATATCCCCTCAGCACTGGACGGTGTGGGACGGGATATCCTCTCAGCACTGGACGGTGTGGGACGGGACGACATCCCCTCAGCACTGGACGGTGTGGGACGGGACGACATCCCCTCAGCACCGGACGGTGTGGGACGGGATGGCATTCCTTCAGCACTGGACGGTGTGATATGGGACGGGAGACTGGGTTTTCCTTTAGGAAAACGAATGATACCTGTTTACAATTATCACGTATCACCACCAAATTATATATTCCACATGGATCCCACCAGTACTGCTTCTCCACAAATTACTCTTCATTTTTCATAGCATCACCAAACCGAAATCTTATCTCACCTCGTCAGCTTATCATATGAGTGATCACCCCAAAATCGTCGCGTCCTTTAAGCACGTGCAGGGTACCTTGATATCTGCTTTTGCATATCTTTGCATCATTAGCTCTGGGTAATATGACGTATTTCTGTACTTATATTCACCCTCGCCCGCGTGCGGCATTTTGCCACCTGCACCAGTGGAGCAGCGTTAAAATAATAGTTTTTCGTTAGGTGTGAGATGTCGAGACGACAGTAGGACGTCGAAACGACAGTAGGATGTCGAAACTCGCTACGGAATTAGTGTCATTTAAGATGCTTTTGATATCTTTCAGACGCAACTTTGAGCCAATGGCGCACTTACGACTGTACCTTCATCATTTGTTTTGAGATTCATAATTTAGCAAGCGCTATATTCGGGATAGCGAGAAAAAAATGATATAAACTACCATTCTATAAAAAAAAATCACATTAGAAGTAATAACCTGAACCTGAAATTGAGTTGCGAAATGTTCGTGTATCACTATCACTTATCAGGAGCATGAACATGATACTTATTAACGAGATACTGTTAGAAAGGAGACAAGAAGACTTCATAAGGACGTATCACGAAGCAGGATGTCGATACTTCTTTGGGAAGGATGTCGATTGAGCGCTCAGAAAGTGGTATATTCCACCCTATTTCACGAATGATTTATCACTGCAGTGGAGGGAGGGCGGTGGGGTGCGAATCTCCTAGCGTCTCCAAACTAAGCGTGCTAGAAAGACGAAGCAAACATTTGTGTGTGTGTGTGTGTGGTGTGACGAGGTATCGTGATTGACACCGCTTTTTATCTAGGAATGATGGGTGACCCTCCAGGCCAGGTGGTAAAATGTTCGCAAAAATCGAGACCTTTCAAAGTTTGATCGCAAACCCTTTATAGGCGGCAACAGATATGCACTTTCCATTATTATCAGGCTGTTCTCGTTGCTTTACGGATGTAATGTCATACCTCAAGATCCATTTAAAACAAAGGTAACGGGTCATATCAGGCTTGGGGCCAACCTCACCTTTGAAAATATTACAGAATGTTGGTTAATGCCACTGCTTCCACCATCCCAAGGTAAAAAAGAATGAACGGTGAAGTCGGATTCCTAGATAATAACCCTAGATATGTCAAGCTCCAGGTGCCACCGGCGGCCAACTTAGTTCAAAGACCCCCAAGCACCAATTGCATGTGAAATGTCCATAACATCATGCAGTCTTCATATCGCATAGGGTCATTTCGTTCTCACAAAAGTCTTCCTAAAGATATTAACTTCTTACACACACCAGTGGTGGTAGCAGGGGCTGGGTTTACCCCTGATGCTGGGAGGTGGGGGGAGGAGGGTGTCACAGGTGGGGCACGGTATTGCCACAGGAGTGTCCGAGCCACTTGTGATGTACCCATAGACAGGGGAAAAGACGTTTGCCATCGAAGCATCATACGAGCAAAGTTGGGCTGAAGGGCAAGCTTATTCCCACTACCTAAGTAAGCACTGCACTCCTAGGCACATGGTTCGCGAAAGACCGATACGTCAATATATGGACGCTTCGGAGATACATAGAGGACTAATTTGAATTCAAGACCTAAAAAACAGCATATTCTTAAACACAAAAAAGTCCCAGGAGGTGATCCTAGGTCAGCGACCGTGAATGACAATGGAAATGTACAGAAGCAATGGCTGAATATGAACACAGTCACATATCAGTCTACACTGCACAAAATGTGTCACAATGTCATGTCGAGATGAGATAATCCGCCATTTTGTTTTTAAAAAATGGACGGAGGTGTTCCCCTACATGACGTCATAGCTCCGTTACCTGACATGATGTAGCCAAATACTAAATTACGAAGAGCTGCTAAAAAGACGCATCAGAGTGGATCAAAATGTCGAAGGGTTTCCAAGCCGTTGAGCGGCTTGGAAGCCATCCACGAAAACCTTAAGGGGGTTGCACCCCCTCACCCCCACCCCTACCTCCACCCACCTCGCCCCTACACTGGCGAGCGTTAATGTGTGGGCTTCTTGAGATATCGGCTTCCAGATCAAAGATTGATGGGTCTGATAAGACAAACATCGAAGTATGTGCGATGTTGTTGCGTTGCTGGCGGTGTCACAAGGCTGACTGAAGTGGTATATGTGATGCCAAGGACACTGACACAGCTGAACTAGTCCCCACTCAATCCCGGGCGGGTCGAATCAAGCTGCACACGACTATCGAGTTTCGCATGATTCCTTTGATATTGATCCCTCATTGGTCGAGGATGACACGACCTGTGATATCGACGAGTCCACACCAGAGAGCTCCGCCGATTCCTCGTTTGCCCTCAAGGTGTCATGCCGTTAGCCCCTTAGTTTATGGCAAGGGAGAGGAAATAACGGAATTCCTTTCTCACTGCGCGTTATCAACGGAGTACCTTTAAAGAGGACCTTAGCAGAGCGGAACCGCTCACAAGAGGTTCCGCTCGTGGGCGCGAGTATTATAAATGTTCAGCTCAGATGGGAGCGGCCATTCTCCGACCAGGCAACATATGGTAACCACATGCCAAAATCTCACTCGAGGTTAATCTGAAATATTCCAGGAAAGTGTATTTTTAATCTAAAAATGACGCATTGCACTCCAAAACGGTGTTCTGTGAACACAAAATGTGCGGTGTGAAGTCCTTGGAAACGACAGCATCGCCGTAGTTACGAGCCACATGAACTAAATGTCGAGAAGCTTACCTGCGATTGGCAACGGTGCCTACGACTCAATTTGTCTACCACAAGAGCGAGAGCTACTGCATCGCAGGTACTGACAATCTGCAGAGTTGCTGTAATTCAGTGACACCATGTACAGAAGCTGACCAAGACAAACATAACTGAACAATATTAAATCGTTGGCGAATGAAACGCAGCAGAAAACCCGATGCATTCGAATTGACAGACATATGTATATTTCCAGAGTACTGAGAGTCCCAACATGGCCTGACCTAACCTCACCATTAGGTAGTTCATCACATAAGTAGTTAATTTTAGTGAAATAAAACCAACCCCCGTAGATAGGACCTTCCCATTACATACAATTGATGACAGAAATGCTACAAAGGCTGGGCTACAAAAATGAACACAAATCGCAGATGAACGTCGTGTGCCGTACCAGAGTTGACGAGTCGACACGGCCGGCCGGATAACTTCGGGCAAGTAAGCCCAGGGTCAAATTCCGCAGGCACGTTTATGCCAGCACCGTAAATTGACGAACTACTCAGGACTGCAGATGCTCTAAGCAGATTCTGACATCACTGTGAGCATGGAGTTTGCGTTCACACATTTCCGACCGAAGTGGCCGCAGGTGGGAGTAGTTTTCACCGGTTCCACTTCTGACATGCTGAGAGTGCAGCTCGCGTCGCGTGCCGATGTCACGGCACCGCCCCAGGCGTGACGTCACGCCTAATGGGGTAATGAAATCAGGTGGAGCGGCACAACGCCAACGCCAGCCCGACATACTGCCAAAGGTCAAACCCCACTGCCGGCTCGATACTGGACCCGATCAGATCAGCCAGCCAACGCTGAGAGTGGTGCTGACGGAAGGTCGGACCTTAGGTCTAACCGACCAACACAAAGTTAACGATTGATAAGATGGTTTTCTAGAGTGAACAGGAGTATGTCATTTCCCGAATATCCTGGTGAGTGCACATTATCTGCTTCGCCATGACATTATATTTTTCAGGAAGTGGGACGGACGATATCATAAATAATGTTGCTGAGCACGGAGGGGGACGAAGTATGGCGATGCGCTCCGTGGTTTCCTTCAACATCTTGTGGGTACACCCATGTGATTGTGGGTGCATGTGCACCCACAAAGGGGTGCACAGCTGCACTCCTGAGACCGGCCATGTCATACCATACATGCAAACATATAAAGCTAGTAGTTGTTGACAGATGAGAAGCACCGTTTGATTTATGACGTATGCATCGGGTCATAAATGATAGAATGGCATCATGCATGGTTATGAACTGTGAGAAGCCAGGGCAAATTTTTAAGAGAAGCCCTGCGCAGTAGCGATAACTTTCAAGCGGGTGTTACGATGTAGTGTCCGAACTCCCAAACCAGTGCATTGGAGTTGGGTTAAATTTAAACGAGTGACTTCCATTCGTACTAAGAGAAGTGACACCAACTCCGAGTACTTTTTGCTGTGAGAGGGAGTGATTCCAACTCCACTCCACATCGAAAAAGAGTTGAAATCCAACTCCTAAGGACTTGCAAGAAAATACAATAGGCATTTGTATTGGTTGGTACTTATTGATATTCCGGTAGTTCTTGATCTCACAATCGAAAGGTTGTGGGTTCGAGTCTCACCTGTCGCTACTCTTCGCCCGCGACCAATCGGCGTGAGAGATTGGCGACGCTACATGACTCAACGGTCGACGTGTCGTAAAACCAATAACCTAACCGGTAGTTCTTGGCACTTGGGCTACGCTAAAAAAAACCGGTAGGTATGTATTTCATCAAAAGCAATAGTAGTAATTCTTTGAAATAAGACTGGACGAATAGTTCGAGTTAGATTTGTGTTCGAGTTCGATCACCATTGACTTAGCACCGACCGGCTGTTCGTGTTCGATGTTTCGGACCAGACGCCGCCGACGCCAGTGACCCGTGACGTACGGCTACACGGGCCTCACACTGCCGTCCTGGGGAAGTGACCCGTGACGTACGGCTACACGGGCCTCACACTGCCGTCCTGGGGGAGTGACCCGTGACGTACGGCTACACGGGCCTCACACTGCCGTCCTGGGGCAGTGACCCGTGACGTACGGCTACACGGGCCTCACACTGCCGTCCTGTGGGAGTGACCCGTGACGTACGGCTACACGGGCCTCACACTGCCGTCCTGGGGGAGTGACCCGTGACGTACGGCTACACGGGCCTCACACTGCCGTCCTGGGGCAGTGACCCGTGACGTACGGCTACACGGGCCTCACACTGCCGTCCTGTGGGAGTGACCCGTGACGTACGGCTACACGGGCCTCACACTGCCGTCCTGGGGGAGTGACCCGTGACGTACGGCTACACGGGCCTCACACTGCCGTCCTGGGGGAGTGACCCGTGACGTACGGCTACACGGGCCTCACACTGCCGTCCTGGGGCAGTGACCCGTGACGTACGGCTACACGGGCCTCACACTGCCGTCCTGGGGCAGTGACCCGTGACGTACGGCTACACGGGCCTCACACTGCCGTCCTGGGGGAGTGACCCGTGACGTACGGCTACACGGGCCTCACACTGCCGTCCTGTGGGAGTGACCCGTGACGTACGGCTACACGGGCCTCACACTGCCGTCCTGGGGGAGTGACCCGTGACGTACGGCTACACGGGCCTCACACTGCCGTCCTGGGGGAGTGACCCGTGACGTACGGCTACACGGGCCTCACACTGCCGTCCTGTGGGAGTGACCCGTGACGTACGGCTACACGGGCCTCACACTGCCGTCCTGGGGGAGTGACCCGTGACGTACGGCTACACGGGCCTCACACTGCCGTCCTGTGGGAGTGACCCGTGACGTACGGCTACACGGGCCTCACACTGCCGTCCTGGGGGAGTGACCCGTGACGTACGGCTACACGGGCCTCACACTGCCGTCCTGTGGGAGTGACCCGTGACGTACGGCTACACGGGCCTCACACTGCCGTCCTGGGGAGTGACCCGTGACGTACGGCTACACGGGCCTCACACTGCCGTCCTGGGGCAGTGACCCGTGACGTACGGCTACACGGGCCTCACACTGCCGTCCTGTGGGAGTGACCCGTGACGTACGGCTACACGGGCCTCACACTGCCGTCCTGGGGCAGTGACCCGTGACGTACGGCTACACGGGCCTCACACTGCCGTCCTGGGGGAGTGACCCGTGACGTACGGCTACACGAGCCTCACACTGCCGTCCGTCCTGTGGGAGTGACCCGTGACGTACGGCTACACGGGCCTCACACTGCCGTCCTGGGGGAGTGACCCGTGACGTACGGCTACACGGGCCTCACACTGCCGTCCTGGGGGAGTGACCCGTGACGTACGGCTACACGGGCCTCACACTGCCGTCCTGGGGGAGTGACCCGTGACGTACGGCTACACGGGCCTCACACTGCCGTCCTGGGGGAGTGACCCGTGACGTACGGCTACACGGGCCTCACACTGCCGTCCTGGGGGAGTGACCCGTGACGTACGGCTACACGGGCCTCACACTGCCGTCCTGGGGGAGTGACCCGTGACGTACGGCTACACGGGCCTCACACTGCCGTCCTGGGGGAGTGACCCGTGACGTACGGCTACACGGGCCTCACACTGCCGTCCTGGGGGAGTGACCCGTGACGTACGGCTACACGGGCCTCACACTGCCGTCCTGGGTCAGTGACCCGTGACGTACGGCTATACGGGCCTCACACTGCCGTCCTGGGCCAGTGACCCGTGACGTACGGCTACACGGGCCTCACACTGCCGTCCTGGGGCAGTGACCCGTGACGTACGGCTACACGGGCCTCACACTGCCGTCCTGGGGGAGTGACCCGTGACGTACGGCTACACGGGCCTCACACTGCCGTCCTGGGGCAGTGGCCCGTGACGTACGGCTACACGGGCCTCACACTGCCGTCCTGGGGGAGTGACCCGTGACGTACGGCTACACGGGCCTCACACTGCCGTCCTGTGGGAGTGACCCGTGACGCACGGCTACACGGGCCTCACACTGCCGTCCTGGGGGAGTGACCCGTGACGCACGGCTACACGGGCCTCACACTGCCGTCCTGGGGCAGTGACCCGTGACGTACGGCTACACGGGCCTCACACTGCCGTCCTGTGGGAGTGACCCGTGACGTACGGCTACACGGGCCTCACACTGCCGTCCTGTGGGAGTGACCCGTGACGTACGGCTACACGGGCCTCACACTGCCGTCCTGGGGCAGTGACCCGTGACGTACGGCTACACGGGCCTCACACTGCCGTCCTGGGGCAGTGACCCGTGACGCACGGCTACACGGGCCTCACACTGCCGTCCTGGGGCAGTGACCCGTGACGTACGGCTACACGGGCCTCACACTGCCGTCCTGGGGAGTGACCCGTGACGTACGGCTACACGGGCCTCACACTGCCGTCCTGGGGCAGTGACCCGTGACGCACGGCTACACGGGCCTCACACTGCCGTCCTGTGGGAGTGACCCGTGACGCACGGCTACACGGGCCTCACACTGCCGTCCTGTGGGAGTGACCCGTGACGTACGGCTACACGGGCCTCACACTGCCGTCCTGGGGCAGTGTGACCCGTGACGCACGGCTACACGGGCCTCACACTGCCGTCCTGGGGCAGTGACCCGTGACGTACGGCTACACGGGCCTCACACTGCCGTCCTGGGGCAGTGACCCGTGACGTACGGCTACACGGGCCTCACACTGCCGTCCTGGGGCAGTGACCCGTGACGTACGGCTACACGGGCCTCACACTGCCGTCCTGGTCAGCTGCTGTCAAATCCGATGACTGAACGACGGCGGATGGCTGTCGAGTCCTTATAAACTGAGCTTGCTGTGTGCCTGTATGTGATGCAATAGATGGTACACGATGCGGGTCCCCCCACCCAGTCACCACATGCATGTAAGCCCCCGGGGCGGGAGCAAGCGTCTCACCCTTTAAATGGTGAGAATGTGGAACCGAATTTTTTAATTTGTAATGTAAAGAAGACTAAATAAATCCCTGTATGTTAATCTATTTCGGCTACGAATGCCGCTATTGACACCGGGAGTCAGTTATTTGTGTGCCGACATCTGCCGACGTCACTTGCCTAGTTGCGTTCTTAGCCGTTAGATGACAGGCTGACGGGCAATGGTGCAGCCCACTAGTGAAGAAAATGATTTCGCGCAAACAATCGCAGCTACTTTGATTATTCATCATAGTGCTTAGTCCAATGGTTATGCTTATTAACCGCGGCACTCAGTGGAATTTATTGAATTGTGCTTTTGAAATTAGATTTCGTCCAATATGTTGCCGCTGAACACATAGATCGATAAAAAGTATATGAAATGCATATGAAGAGAGATGTTACACAATTGTGACATCTCTCTTCTATTGTGAACTCTAGATGGAACGAGAATTCTGCAGGAGCCTAACTTTTGCGCCAAAATTGCCAGGTTCAGAGTATATGAGCACGCAAATTGATACGCTTAGAACGAAGGTTTCAAGTGTGAAAGCGAGGCGAACCACATCGTTCAAGTTGACTAGTCATGTCGGAGAAAAACGATACAACACGCCAAAAAAAATGACGTGGATAATTCTGCGCCTAATTATAAATACACTGGACTGATCCATCTAACATGATTTTACGATTAAAGTCTACTTTTTTAATGATGTCTGGCCCATTGTGACTTGTCTTGCGTCGATATTTTCCAGACAAAAAAGAGAAATATCCTTCTTGAATTTGTTCTGCACAAATTATCAGACGGGTGCAAAATATATGGCTTGGTTTGGCACCACTTACTACCTTTTCTTGATTGTCATCTGCTTCGATAATTGTCACCTTGCACAACTCGTCACATATGCCCAGGTATTTGACCTAGACATGATCGGGGGCCTTGACCTTTGCACATATCACCGGTGTTAGACTTAGTGTTCCGTTTGCACATATTACCGGTGTTTGACTAAGAGTTCCGTTTGCACGTCATCAATTATGAAGTATGAAATCGCATTTGTTTTACGACCAGGGTCCGAAAACTATGGCGAAGACGGGCGACTGACTGCATGCACCCCACCATTGACCTGATTGACCTGGTTTGTAAGGTTAACCAAGTGAGATAAACAAAAATGTTCGAATAAATAAAAACGTACAATGATGTAGGTAAGCAACGCCGCTTACCACATACATCCATCTTGCTTACGACAAAAGTCAGTGATGAGTCAGGTCAACCCACTTCCGCCATCCGCACTTCGTGTGATAAAACATTCTATTGTACTCCTAATGTTAAAATGTTGGCATACAGAGGCGCTGAAAGCCGAAATTCGGCACACTCGTGTCTAGCAACGGCGAGAATTGGTACAGTGGCCATACCAGGGCTGTGATCACGATACACTGTGACTGTGTCCAGCAACGGCGAGAGTTGGTGCAGTGGCCATGTCAGGGCTGTGATCACGATACACTGTGACTGTGTCCAGCAACGGCGAGAGTTGGTGCAGTGGCCATGCCAGGGCTGTGATCACGATACACTGTGACTGTGTCCAGCAACGGCGAGAGTTGGTGCAGTGGCCATGTCAGGGCTGTGATCACGATACACTGTGACTGTGTCCAGCAACGGCGAGAGTTGGTGCAGTGGCCATGCCAGGGCTGTGATCACGACACACTGTGATTGTGTCCAGCAACGGCGAGAGTTGGTGCAGTGGCCATGTCAGGGCTGTGATCACGACACACTGTGATTGTGTCCAGCAACGGCGGGAGTTGGTGCAGTGGCCATGTCAGGGCTGTGATCACGACACACTGTGACTGTGTCCAGCAACGGCGAGAGTTGGTGCAGTGGCCATGTCAGGGCTGTGATCACGACACACTGTGACTGTGTCCAGCAACGGCGAGAGTTGGTGCAGTGGCCATGTCAGGGCTGTGATCACGACACACTGTGATTGTGTCCAGCAACGGCGAGAGTTGGTGCAGTGGCCATGTCAGGGCTGTGATCACGACACACTGTGACTGTGTCCAGCAACGGCGAGAGTTGGTGCAGTGGCCATGTCACGGCTGTGATCACGACACACTGTGATTGTGTCCAGCAACGGCGAGAGTTGGTGCAGTGGCCATGACGGAGCTCGCTCAATACTCGTGTCACACTGTGTCGTTGCGAACCTGAAGTGAACATGCCATGCAATTACAAACCGGAGGTGAACTGCAGCCGCCTGCCACTAATAGGTAATTGATGTTAACTGCAGCCACCTGCCACTAATAGGTAATTGATGTTAACTGCAGCCACCTGCCACTAGTAGGTAATTGATGTTAACTGCAGCCACCTGCCACTAATAGGTAATTGATGTTAACATGCAACCGCTCTTTTGTGTAGACATTGCATGTGAGTTAGATGTTTTAAATAGCAATGTGCGCAAAAACAAGTGATTTCTTTTCGCACAGACATGTGCCAAAGCCAGCCGTTTCCTGTGGTACCAACGATGTGTACCGGTTCTACGGTTTGCACGCAGCGACGTGTGCGAAACGAAAGACGGCGATAAATATCGTATCGGTCAGCAATGTATCAGGAATTGCTGAAGTCTTTCACTCACGTATGTCAATAAATTGGCAACATTGTTCACTTCTGCAGACAGAAGTTGGTAGTTCCCCAATTGAGACATTTATGGGCCAACACTTCGACAATGATGAAACGACGACTACTAACACACGTATGAGATAGAACACACGTTTGGAAGAGGCAGGACAAGTGCTGAAAGCGATGGTGAAGTCGAATCTACATGTGCATCAATCATAGCCTGGGTGCATTGCCTGGAGTGTTTATAGAGACACGCATTTTGAAGCATGGGTACAGAGCTAAAGAAATGTGAGATGCGATGCATTCACCAAATTACATTAAAACAGAAATAAAAGTTTCGTTACTCCATGGCCCTAAACTCGAGACTTCAGGGCCCAAATGGAACACTTCACTGCATTTGCCACTTCAGACGGATGGTAACTGTCGGATGTGGTGCGAGATCAATGGTCAGTTGCCCGAGCGCGGGAATGTCGTTGCAAGCCACTGCCTATTAAGATTAAAAATTAAGAGAACGTCAGAAGCAATATTGTGATAAAAGTGTTGAATCTCAAAATATAAATCAAGGCTGTGTTGGGGTGAGAGAAGACCACCTGAGATGCTGCACTCCACCGTGAATCGCTGCTCAAAGTTGCCCCGTGGAAGTGCCGCCGGAACCTCTTTCTTTGAGCATTAATTAAGAACAATTCGTGTAAAACATTGGGATAAAATCGGTAGAAATTAAAACAAAAGAACACATCTAACCATACGTGAAAAATGGCAACACAAACCCCGTATAAGACAGGTTACACGGTTTCAAAAGCGTGACAGCGAGCCGGGCGCTCAGATGAACTGGTGTACATTATCCACCGGAGTAGACCCGCTCGGGCCCCCCTCGGGCCCAGCTCACGCTCGTAATTAAACAAAAAGGATGCCGGTAAGCTGTCACGTAACAACGTAATTATACATTCGACCTCAACGGCTTCAGGTGTCAGTTGTCATGTTCATTGGTCTCCAAACAGGTGGGAATCGGGGTGCATCATGTGGCTCATGTGTACCCTTATTTGGGACACAGCCACACCTTTCCACGGCGTTGCTAGGCTTCTGTCCAATGGACGCCAGCGTTGCTAGGTTTCTGTCCAATTGACACCAGCGTTGCTAGGCTCTCATCCAATTGACGCCAGCGTTGCTAGGCTCCTGTCTAACTGACGCCAGCGTCGTTAGGCTCCTGCCTAATTGACACCAGCGTTGCTAGGCTCCCGTCTAATTGACGCCAGCGTTGCTAGGCTCCCGTGTAATTGACGCCAGCGTTGCCAGGTTCCGGTTCGATTGACGACAGTGGTCGTGCTCACGTGTAAATCGGCGTGCCTCCTGTGCCGTGGTACCAGAGAACCAGTCGCAGCTCGTCACCTGCCATTGGAGGCGTGACGTCACAGGGCAGCTCGGCTGTGTGTCGGGATACTGCCGATATGTTGATCAGCCGACCTGGAACACAGCAGACTTTGCCACCCACGGTCCATCGCCGGGTCACAGACCGGGACAGCGAGGTCAGAGGTCAGGATCACAGACCGGAACAGCCAGGTAAGAGGTCACAGTCATAGGCCAGGTCAGTGAGGTCGGAGATCAGGGTCACAAGCCAAGTCAGTGAGGTCAGAGATCAGTGGTATTCAAAGGGGTGGAGAACAGGGTGACACGCCATATCATCCAGGACATAAAACGACAGCTCATGATGGAACAACCAGAAGCAATCATGCAGTTCCAGCGGAGACGAGTTGCAGACGGCAATGCAATTTTCCGCGACATACTGGAGATGCAAATGTAGCTTACTACCACATACTGGAGATGCAAATTTAGCTTACTACCACTCGACCAAGTCCGGTTTTGTGACTGGGACGTGCTGGGCTCGACGGATAGGCTTGGCGACAGCCAGAAGAGATGTGAGCACGGTGAAAACTGTGAGATGAGACAGCCTGCCAAGGATGTGATTCGGGGCACGAGAGACATTCTGTCATGGCGGCTGCCGAAAATTGGTGTACCAGCGTCCATTCGCACACAGCAGCACTGCAACTGTGATGATGATACGTGCATTGAGAGAAGGGCGGAGCTAAAATGTAATCTGGCTATAAAGCAGCTGTGAATGTGACGTACATGCGTAAGCAAAACTGGATGAATCAAAGAGCATGTAGATAGAAAGAGAACAGAAGAAAACAGGATGAAGCTTTTCTTAGGGGAGAGGGAGAGAGGGGAAGAGAAGAAAAGATAGACACAAAGAGAGAGAGAGAGAGAGAGAGAGAGAGAGAGAGAGAGAGAGAGAGAGAGAGAGAGCGAGGAGAGTGAGAGCGAGAGCGAGAGCGAGGCGAGGCGAGAGCGAGGCGAGAGCGAGGAGGGAGGCGAGGCGAGAGCGATAGCGAGAGCGAGAGCGAGAGCGAGGCGAGAGAGAGAGAGAGAGAGAGAGAGAGAGAGAGAGAGAGAGAGAGATAGAGATAGAGATAGAGATAGAGATAGAGATAGAGATAGAGATAGAGATAGAGATAGAGATAGAGATAGAGATAGAGATAGAGATGAGAGATAGAGATAGAGATAGAGATAGAGATAGAGATAGAGATAGAGATAGAGATAGAGATAGAGATAGAGATAGAGATAGAGATAGAGATAGAGATAGAGATAGAGATAGAGATAGAGATAGAGATAGAGATAGAGATAGAGATAGAGATAGAGATAGAGATAGAGATAGAGATAGAGATAGAGATAGAGATAGAGATAGAGATAGAGATAGAGATAGAGATAGAGATAGAGATAGAGATAGAGATAGAGAGAGAGAGAGAGAGAGAGAGAGAGAGAGAGAGAGAGAGAGAGAGAGAGAGAGAGAGAGAGAGAGAGAGAGAGAGAGAGAGAGAGAGAGAGAGAGAGAGAGAGAGAGAGAGAGAGAGAGAGAGAGAGAGAGAGAGAGAGAGAGAGAGAGAGAGAGAGGGAGGGTGGGAGAGAGTTGGAAGGGAGGGTGAGAAGGAGGATGTGAGGGCAACACAAAAGCATTTAAATGGGCTTGTGACTTGTGCGCAATACAAAGTAATTATGTACAACCAGAGCTGTGCTTGCTTCTTAATCTATGCTAGACATGCCACCATGCTGACCTACAGATCAACTGGATATAATATCACACAGATGTGGTATTCGAGGAGACACAATACTTTGAGTGCGTGGCTTGAGCTTAGACGTTTCTGTGGATAAAGGTGTTGTTCCAAGGGAAAACAGAACCGGCTAGTTGGAAAGAAAATCACATATATGAAGAATGATTGCGAAATACAAAGTTGAACATCGATCGATTATAACCAAATATAAGCATAGTCCCATACAACTTTTATAGCACTGCAATAGAGTGCAAATGAAATGCAGGCATCATTTTTGCGACCCCATGTCGCTGCTGCAAGAAGCGACTGTCTAAAACATTTGATGTTGTATGCGTCATGCAGATATTAGTGACGAAATTATGATATACTGTGCATGCCAGTACAACAGTGACAAGCTACCAACAACAGTAGCCAGCTCTTATACGAACAATAAAGTACATTTTGCATGCTGAATTGAGGTACCAATATTCACATTTCAACACTTACCTTTGCGTATGCTTCCGTAAAGACCTACAACAAGGAAATGTCCAGAATATAACGGCCCGTCGGACGGAACGCAGCACATTTTCGTCACTTCACAAGGTGTTCAGGTGCGGGGACCCATGACAAAATAAGTACGATGAGGTGAACATCATAAGGTGAACGTCAGGTTCTGGAACGTCAGGTCAGGTCAGGTGCTGGGACGCCAGGTCAGGTGCTGGGACGTCAGGTCAGGTGCTGGGACGTCAGGTCAGGTCAGGTGCTGGGACGTCAGGTCAGGTCAGGTGCTGGGACGTCAGATCAGGTCAGGTGCTGGGACGTCAGATCAGGTGCTGGGACGTCAGGTCAGGTCAGGTGCTGCCATCTCTGCTCAACCACGGAAGGATTTTAAATTCATTGTCACGATTTTGCGAAAATTAACGCTATTCCACATATCAAAAACATCTCAGGTGTTCAGTCAGGCAAAATCAGCCCTTGAGATGAGAACAGTTGTGACTGTGCTCAACGTAATCATGTCAAGTCCAGAATTAGACATGCAGCTTCGGATCTGTCAGACTCATGCAGGTTTGAAAGTTTGCAAAACGGTTGAGCAAGTGTTACCGTGAAAAAAAACACATAGTTATTCCACGATGGCTAATTCTTATAATCGGGACACAGGAAGAGTACAGAAAATTGGTGAGAGCTTCGTCGCTAAACGACGAACACACACCAGACCCAATCGCGCTTCCAATATCAGGTCACCGCCATATCTTGTCTCCAGCACGGCTCGGCCGTTGTTGGAGAGCATCACCACTGCATCGATCTGCACCTGTACCAGGAAGTTGGCCGCTGACATTCCGCTCTGACTAACTGGTCAGCATGTTTGGGTCGATCTCGGGATCTGGCTAAGTTGCCTGGCACGTGGCTGTCGATGCGAGGGGGGCGAAGGGGAGGGCGATACACGATCAACGGCCTCGTCGTCCCAACGGCGAACCGGAGTCGGTCACACTGTGCCAGTAAGGGGGGCGAGGGGGGCGAGGGGGAGGGCGATACACGATCAACGGCCTCGTCGTCCCAACAGCGAACCGGAGTCGGTCACACTGTGCCAGTAAGCATCACATGCATCGCTGACAGCCGATGCCGACAGACACCAGAGTCGGGAGCAGCGATCTTGTCGCGCGACAGGCTGGCACGTGGTCGGGCTGACGCCGGCGCCAGTGCGCCAGGCCACAGCGTCGTCAGCGCCATGGCCGCCACCTGAGCAGCTGACGCGCCGCCCACCTCGGCAGATGCCGGAGGTCACCTCGACGGGCCGTCCTGACTCGACCGTCAGGACCAGGCTGCCCCTGCCGGCTGAGTCGGCTCATACTCAGCACCCGGCCCAGCTCACAGGGTACACGAGCGGTGGTAACAGCCGGCTCATACTCAGCACCCGGCCCAGCTCACAGGGTACACGGGCGTGGTAACAGCCGACTCATACTCAGCACCCGGTCCAGCTCACAGGGTACACGGGCGGTGGTAACAGTCGGCTCATACTCAGCACCCGGCCCAGCTCACAGGGTACACGAGCGGTGGTAACAGCCGGCTCATACTCAGCACCCGGCCCAGCTCACAGGGTACACGGGCGTGGTAACAGCCGACTCATACTCAGCACCCGGTCAAGCTCACAGGGTACACGGGCGTGGTAACAGCCGGCTCATACTCAGCACCCGGCCCAGCTCACAGGGTGCACGAGCGGTGGTAACAGTCGGCTCATACTCAGCACCCGGCCCAGCTCACAGGATACACGAGCGGTGGTAACAGCCGACTCATACTCAGCACCCGGCCCAGCTCACAGGGTACACGGGCGTGGTAACAGCCGGCTCATACTCAGCACCCGGCCCAGCTCACAGGGTGCACGGGCGTGGTAACAGCCGGCTCATACTCAGCACCCGGTCCAGCTCACAGGGTACACGGGCGTGGTAACAGCCGGCTCATACTCAGCACCCGGCCCAGCTCACAGGGTGCACGAGCGGTGGTAACAGCCGGCTCATACTCAGCACCCGGCCCAGCTCACAGGGTGCAAGGGTGTGGTAACAGCCTGCTCATACTCAGCACATGGCCTAGCTCACAGGGTACACGGGCGGTGGTAACAGCGCTCAAATCTGTCCTCAAACTCTTAACTGTCGTTTTAACTATGTAATAAACGTTGTGCCGATAACCAATTCGAGTTCAATACGGTGAAGAAATCATGCCATCCAGTGTTCAAGTAGCCGTTCCTGTGTAAAAAGGAGAACAGTCAGATAGGTAGGGTACCCTGTTTCATTGAGGGACTTGAATCCATGGTTGTTGATTTAGACAGGTAGGTTCAAAGGCCGATTCGGCCGGTGTGTTTGGGGACGAGGCGGGGCAACTTCCGATAAACCGTCACATTTGTTCGGAGAAATTCCACAAATATTGGCCGGTGTACACATCCAGATTGGTACAAATGAAGAACGGGATTAGGAAGGGTACGCTCCCTGATCCTGTTGGTAATGAGTACTTTCCGCCAGTTTGGTGGGGGGGGGGGAGGAGGGGCAAAAGGCACGTTGACCTCACTTTCAGCCTGGGGGCATGGCCAATAGCTCCCGGAATCCGCCAGTGGATAGGCTGAGGTCAAGGTGCGGGCGTCAGGTGTTTATCTCTTTGAGGTTATCCAAAGACGGCCCCCCGCCCCCATGTGTTCAAGGCTTACCTATGCACGAGGAACCCTGTTGGACACTCGGTGAATCAATGATTTTCTCTCATGGTCCCATTATTTTACTTGCTCCCCCTTTCCCTTGTTGTTTGTAAACTAGCATCCCTACTTAGCCCATGGGCGCCGCCAAGGTGGGAGACTTGACACGCATCCTTCCCCACCTCCTAAAATTTAATGACGGATAGGCTTCGCAGTAATGCTCCTGAAATTAAAGCATAATATGGTAACAAAAACTTGAATTTGTATCCTAGGTCATAACAGGATGACAGGAGTGTTATTTTGTGAACATGATTTGTTGGGCACATCTTGCTCAATTCAAACAATTAGAACTAAAT
This sequence comes from Ashinkailepas kermadecensis, assembly GCA_034440615.1. NCBI lineage: Eukaryota > Metazoa > Arthropoda > Thecostraca > Neolepadidae > Ashinkailepas > Ashinkailepas kermadecensis. The sequence goes on from JAOTOM010005165.1 coordinate 198,778, forward strand.
GTCTAGATCTCTCTAGATGTCTCTAGATGCCAAGCTGATATTCTTATGTGGGAGTGAAGAGGAGGGGGAGAGAAGCATCAGTGCATGTGCTTTGGTCTCTCTCGGCCATGTGGTGTACAGGACACCCGTTGAGTTACTATGATTATTGTATTTTATCTGGTGATTTTCACTCCCCAACTGGTGTAGGAACACGGCGGGCTAGATTTGATCAAGTGCATTCAGAGCTGTACCAAGCATAACATTCGAAAACTTCTTCCATTCGTCTGTAGCCGTACGACACGCTTACGGTTTCCTCCAAAATACGCCACCAGAATTCCCAAGTTACATCCGACCTAGGATATTTTCACATCTTTCAAAAATGGTGCCAATTTTCAGGCCATAATCGCCAACCAATCAATCTAGCAATCACCATGAAAGTATGATTCAGTAATATACATCAAAACGCCCCTCCCTCCCCCCCCCTCCCTCCCCTCCCCCCCCTCCCTCCCCCACCGTTGCTTCCATGAGCAATAACTGTTTCCGGAATCCGACAATCAATCGCTCGAGGCACGAGCACTGGGCGGGCGCCGTTGCAGAGGCCATCTGATGATCGACATTTCTGAGCGGCAGTACCGGCATGCCTGGCTTCAGCTAAAGATCGTCAAGTGGCAGCCCTGCCAGACAGAGAGTGTTTATGGTATTCCTTAGTGCAGTGGCAGCAACGTCTGCAGCGGCATTTGCACCGAGGAAACGGCGTGCATCGCTGGGAATGTTGTCCGTGGTTGTTGCATTAATAGCGTCGACTTGGTTGTTCACTGATGGCAGAATGGGCCGTGACGTCCACATTCAGCGCCGGTGAAGTTAGTGACGTGTTCAGGGAGCGCCCAGTTCATGACGTCTGTGAGTACCGCGGGCTGCATATACCACGAGACGGCTGAATACTAGCTTAGAGGACGCCCAGTTGATGACATCTATGAGTAGTGGATACATACATAAATCATGAGGTAGCTGAATAGTCTTTTATTGGCCATTGGGATCCGTCCATCGTTCACCTCCAGTAGACAGTCAGTGAACTGGTGGGCATCAGCTATATCGGTATCCTCTGCAGCACGCATCAGCCTGTCCTTCACCGAATGGCGAACATGAAAATGTTGTTACAGAGGTGAACGCTCTAAGCTGACGTTCACCGTTTGGACGCGGAAAACTCGTCTTTCCACTCGCATCACCTGCCGACAGTCGCCACTACGGCTGGCTCACCACACCAGTCAAAAGTCTCTTCCTCCCGCTCTGCCGGCAGTCGCCACTACGGCTGGCTCGCCACACCAGTAAAAAGTCTCCTCCTCCCGCTCTGCCGACAGTCGCCACTACGGCTGGCTCACCACACCAGTCAAAAGTCTCTTCCTCCCGCTCTGCCGGCAGTCGCCACTACGGCTGGCTCACCACACCAGTCAAAAGTCTCTTCCTCCCGCTCTGCCGGCAGTCGCCACTACGGCTGGCTCACCACACCAGTCAAAAAACGACCCCGTTTCCGGCTCTGGCACATCTTCCTGTGTTCGCCCCAACCTTCCCCTTTCTATTTCTCTCTCCTGTCCACTACATCTTCCTGTGCCCGCCTCTGCCTTCCTTGCTCTACTTCTGCCTCCCGCTCTGGTACATCTTCCTTTACTGGCCTCTGCCTTCCTCTATTCACTTCTGGCTCCCGCCTTGCCTCGATTCAGTTTCGGCGTGCCCAGCGCTGACATTCAGCAGCACGCCTCCTATGTGTAGCACGGGCGACTGAAGGTCGCATGTCCATTCACACATAAAACTATAGCGTACAAACCATGATCCCAAAACTGTCAAAGGTAAATAATGCCAACTACAGAAATAAAACAACTGCATATTTGTGTACACTTGTAGACACTGGAATCTGAGATAAATACACTTTATTCGGATTGGATGTATTGAATTGCCAATATCACGGAGCGTTTTTCTTGGACGCCGTGATAATTCAACATTTAGTTCCGTTTCTTAACACTCACCGCGCCGGGGAAGGGAGGGGGCTCTCGAGTGACCTCCTCTTCCTGGAAATGGAAACGCAAAAAGTTGGTACCTACCTTTCATTCAGTAGCTAGCCTGCAAAGCATCGCACACTGCACCAGCTCGTGTTGCTGAGACGTGTGCGCCTGGTACAGCAGGTGGAGTTGCAACCAATGACCCATTGTGCTAGTTACGCACATATGGTTCTAAGTCTTTTGATTAAAAAAAGGTTGGAATATAATTCGGCTACCTAGTGACCTTTAATTATCTACCTTTTGATCGTCTGATTCTGAAGAATTGCTTACCCTCGTCCTTCTCTCTCTCTCTCTCTCTCTCTCTCTCTCTCTCTCTCTCTCTCTCTCTCTCTCTCTCTCTCTCTCTCTCTCTCTCTCTCTCTCTCTCTTATATATATATATATATATATATATATATATATATATATATATATATATATATATATATATATATATATATATATATATATATATATATATATATATATATATATATATATATATATATATATATATATATATATATATATATATATATATATATATATATATATATATATATATATATATATATATATATATATATATATATATATATATATATATATATATATATATATATATATATATATATATATATATATATATATATATATATATATATATATATATATATATATATATATATATATATATATATATATATATATATATATATATATATATATATATATATATATATATATATATATATATATATATATATATATATATATATATATATATATATATATATATATATATATATATATATATATATATATATATATATATATATATATCTCTCTCTCTCTCTCTCTCTCTCTCTCTCTCTCTCTCTCTCTCTCTCTCTCTCTCTCTCTCTCTCTCTCACTCTCACTCTCTCTCTCTCTCTCAATCTCACTCTCACTCTCACTCTCTCTCTCACTCTCTCTCTCTCTCTCTCTCTCTCTCTCTCTCTCTCTCTCTCTCTCTCTCTCTCTCTCTCTCTCTCTCTCTCTCTCTCTCTCTCTCTCTCTCTCTCTCTCTCTCTCTCTCTCTCTCTCTCTCTCTCTCTCTCTCTCTCTCTCTCTCTCTCTCTCTCTCTCTCTCTCTCTCTCTCTCTCTCTCTCTGAAAATCACACTGAGCCTGGGGTACCAAAAAGTTGCGCCTCGGCCGTTGGAAATCACGCCAGAGCCTCGACAGGTCGCACCGGGGCCCATGAAGTCTAACAAATTACGCCGGGGCACGACTCGCGCCGAGCCTCAAATTATCGCGCCTGGGACCCAAAATTATCATCGGTAGTCCGAAAAATTATGTTTCGGGCATCAAAACCCAGCACTCACCAGGAGGACCCACCACCGGCACCCGCCAGGGGGCCCGTCACCGGCACCCGCCAGGAGGACCCGCCAGGAGGACCAGTCACCTGCGCCTGCCAGGAGGACCCGCCGCCGGCCAGTCCGGCCAGCAACAATGGACACGGAATGCGGCAGATGGCGGAGAGGCTGCGCGGACAGGCCGGGGCTCGAGTTCCGCCACTTCTGGAGAGGAGGCACCGCGACGGTCCTGGTTTCCCGGAGAGCAGTACAGGCTCGAGTTCCGCCACTTCTGGAGAGGAGGCACCGCGACGGTCCTGGTTTCCCGGAGAGCAGTACACATTAGCCGAGCTGGAGACACTGCATTGTACGCGCTCCGCCGTGCCGAGTCGCCACCGCTCGGCTGTGCCATCTGTCTGAGGGCTGCCAACGGCCAGGGTTCCACCCGCAGCTGGGAACGTCCAGTCCATGTCGTCCAGTCCATGTTGTCGAGTCCATGTCGTCCGGTACATGTTGTCGAGTCCATGTCGTCCGGTACATGTCGTCCATGTTCGACTTGGTCGTCCTGGATAAAGTCATGGCGCAGGACATGGATAATGTCTGCTATGTCCACAGTGTCTGCTATGTCCCCATGGAGTATTCATTGCTATGAGCTCACACATTACCAGAGCACATTGAGTACTCCGCCCTGCCAGTTTTGGCGTGATTAACGGCCCGTCGCCGCAGTTCTTGTTTTTCGTTTTCGTGGGGCGACACCCGTCGCTCTTTTCGTTGGTTTCTTGGGGTGACACCCGTCACCCCGCGTGGATTTGTTTCATCCCATCGTATTTCTGTTCCCTGTGTTTCTGTGTCCGTCTCTTTAAGTTACACTAGGTAGGGCTTTTTTTCCCCACGATGGGGAAAAAACGCAAAAAAGATACTGATCCCAGCTCGCCACCGGACTCCGAGACGGAATTTCCGCCGCCGACCACACCTGACGACCATCGCGCGAACCCGGACTCTGCACATGATATCATCGTTGATGACCCGCACCAGACAATTCCATTGGACGACGCCATGGAAGCCCTTTGTCCCTCACCGACCCCCGCTCACACCAAGACCTCGCCTCGCAATTCCGACCAGACCATCACTCTCCACGCCACAGACCCACGCCCTAACCAGACCATGCCATCCAAACCTGATCCCATCGAACCCTACCTCGACAGTGCTGGCTCTTTCATAGTAGTCAAGACTGTCGAGGAATCCGTTTCCTTCCGCCGTATTAACGTTTTCTGGCCGACCAAACAACTCCTCTCCATCTGCTCCTTAGTCAATCCTGATATCGAAGCCCCTGCCAACGGAACCCTTGTCATCAAAACCCAAACCCGAGCCCAGACCAAAACCCTCCTCCGTACCACCACATTTTGTGGTAAATCAGTCACCATTACCCTACATTCCAACCGCAAAACCACCAAGGGCACCGTCTTCGCGCCGGAGCTCCGCTTCATGACTGAGGCGGATATCAAGATGGAGCTCAGGCCGGAGGGGGTGACCCACGTCCACCGCATTACCTCATTTAAAGACGGCCAGAAACGCGATGCAAGCCTCCTTGTCCTTACCTTCAACTCTACAACTCTTCCCAAGATCCTCCTCGCCGGCTACATCCGATTCCAAGTCCACGTATGTATTCCAAATCCTCTCCGCTGTTTTAATTGCCAGCGTTTCGGGCATGGAAGTAAGACGTGTCGCCAAACCGCCAGATGCCCTAAGTGCGGAGAACCACCCCATCCTGATTCCACCTGCTCCAAGCCTGCCCACTGCCTCAGCTGTAACACGTCCGATCACCTCACCACATCCAATCAATGTCCAGTTTGGCGCAAGGAAAAGGAAGTGTGCGCTGTCAAGGCCACGACCGGGGTGTCATACCCCCAGGCCAGACGGTCTGTCGAGGCCTCATCTCCATCAACTAAAACTTACGCTCAGGCGGCCACCGTTGCTCCCCCCCCACACGTCGCGTCAACACTATTTCTGCCTCGATGCAAACAGACATGATTCCAGGTTTAGCTCCACTAAAAAAATTCACTTCACTGACCACACCGACACAAACCACCCTGGCTCCCAACACTCAGACCACTCCGGCTCCAAACAAACGGACCACTCCAGGGAGGAGTGATAGGCCCCGCAGTCACTCCGCTGCGGGAACAAATTCTCGTTCCCCGTCAGCGGGCCGCCGGTCCAACGCGGCTTGTCCAGCGCCGGCCGGCGCACACGTGACCCGACCAACTCCCAGCCGGCGGGCTTCCCCTCGGCAATGGCCGGCCGACGTGAGTCGGCCGCCAAGGTCACCGGTCGGTCGGACGGTTCAGGCAGATCAACCGCCGCCGCCGGACGCACCCAACACACGTGCCTGCCCGAGCTGCAATCGTGGCTGCGCCAGGCACCGAAAGGTGCCGACAAATATTAATTTTCAATGTCCATATTTCTACAATGGAACTGCCGTAGTTTGATTTCCAAATGGGCAGAAATGAAAGCCTTTTTAGCATCTTAACTCCGATTCTTATCGCACTCCAAGAAACATGGTTTTGCCTACAGACACATATAACTTCAATCTTTCTAATTACTCACTGTACCGTCACGATGAGGTCCGTGGACCACATCGCAGTGGCGGTGCAGCACTGTACATCAACAATGATTTTACACATACACAAATTACACTTAATTCATCTTTACAAGCCGTAGCTTGTACTTTACGTTTCCATGGGAGGAATATAGACGTATGTTCTATGTATATTCCACGACACACAGACAACACAAATATTTTGACAGAATTAGAAAACCTTATAGCACATTTCAAGAACCCGTTCATCTTACTCGGCGATTTCAACGCTCATAGCCCAGCGTGGGATAAAAAATGTACACACCCAGACACTCGCGGACGGATTATACTACACATGTTAGACCGACACAATTTAGTAATATTTAACACTGGAGAGCCAACTTTTTTCACCTCGGACACAACACAGAAACTGCAATAGATTTTACAATTTGCTCTCCAACTCTGGCCAACGATTTCGATTGGACCATAGACACAGATATTCATGACAGCGATCATTACCCCATCAAATTAATACCAACTTTTTCAACTGATACTGATAGCACACCCAATTTTATCCCACGCTGGAAAATTTGGAAAATTTCAAAAGCCGATTGGACAACATTTCAGGAACTTTCTTATATTCAATACAACCCCAACATTTCTCCCGTCGAAAACATCAACTCAATTACACACACACTTTTCGAAGCAGCATCCACCACAATTCCACTCACGAAACCTTTCACAAAACGAAACCCAGTACCTTGGTGGTGTCTAGAAATTTCATAGGCAATTGCGGTTCGAAAAAGAGCATTCAGGAAGTATTTACGACTTCCCAATCAAGAAAATTTAACCACCCGTAACCGTGAACGTGCGTGAACCCGCCGCATCATTCGCGATGCTAAGCGACGTTCATGGTCCTCATATTTACAGCTCACTTTTCAAACACCTTTAAGTAAAATATGGCAAGTAATCCGACGTTTGTCCGGACGCTCCCCATTTAAATCTCTACCGGCCCTCAAAATCCACAATCTCACCATTACAGACCCACAAACCATAGTAAATACCATAGCTGATATCATAGCCCATAATAGCTCTGATGAGAACTATCGACCTAATTTCTTACAAAATGCACATCACACCTTTCACACCAATGTCGACCTCTTTGATTCCGACAATACCGAGTACTACAATGATTATTTTCATCTTTCTGAACTGGAGAATGCCATTTCTTTCGCCGGTAGCACTTCAGTAGGGCCTGACAAATTACATTATTATTTCTTTCGACATCTATCTGACCACACCAAACAATGTATCTTAGACACATTTAATTCATTATGGTCAAATCATATCTTTCCTGAAGCATGGAAAAAAGCTATCATCATGCCCGTTCCAAAACTCGGCAAAGACCATAGTAACCCAAGTAATTGTCGACCCATCGCACTCACCAGTTGTTTAGGAAAACGTTTCGAACGAATAGTTATTAAAAGACTGACCTGGCACCTGGAAACAAGTTCACTTCTATCTCCCTTTCAATGTGGTTTTCGGCGAGGACGCAGCACCATAGATCACCTAATTAGATTAGAAACAGACATCCGCCTAGGCTACAAAAAACATGAACACACCGTCGCAGTATTTTTAGACATAAGCAAAGCTTACGATATGGTTTTCAAACCCCCATTACTTTTCAAAGTTCAGCAACGCGGTATCAAAGGACACTTAGCTCATTATTTAGTAGGTTTTTTTATCCGGTACTCGCCCATTCCACATCAGGTGCCGGTCAGCCATCTCCGATCCACATATTCTTCAAAATGGACTAGCACAGGGAAGCAGCATTTCAGCAGTTTTATTCAACCTCATCATTGACGATCTTTTCACCGACATGCTTACTAATGTATCATACTCTTTGTTTGCCGATGACAGCGCAATTTTGTGTTCCGGAAAAAATTACGAGCATTGTTTATTTCACCTACAAAACGCACTAGACAAAATACACCAATGGACCCTGAAGTATGGTTTCATTTTTTCGGCCCCAAAATCTGCAACACTGGTATTTAGTAAATCAACACCTTGCCCAAACCCAGATACACCACTTCACCTCGGAAACAATGATATACCTTTTGTAACTTCGTTTAAATTTCTTGGTATTATTTTTGACCGCAGGCTTTCAATGCATAAACACTTCAAACACATCCGGAACAAATGTTTTCACCGACTGAATTTATTTCGATGCATCACTTCTTCATCACTTGGAGCCGACCGTCATACACTTCTACTACTTTACAAATATTTAGTTCAACCCATAATTGAATATGGATCCGTAGTATATGCCGGTGCTAGTACATCCTCATTACACATATTAGACACCATTCAAAATAAATTTATCCGTATCGCACTCGGTGCAATGACTACTTCACCCATTATTTCTTTACAAGCAGAATCGGGAATTCCTCCACTAGCTCTCCGTAGAATGCAGCAAACACTTAGATACGCCTCCAAAATTCAATTTCACGCAAACCACCCCACACACGCGTCATTACAAATTCTCCCAAATTTACATCATCATTATTTAGGTCCAGCGGAAAAACGAACTGGTCTCACTATAGCTTCTCGGATAAAAACATTCACTGAACAACTTCATTTCACTATTCCACCCATTACTTCTCTTTCTCCACCGACTACACCACCGTGGCAGATAGCCGAACGACACATTTTATATCTCACCACCACTCCAAAATCACAGATTTGTCCGGAATATATGAAACAAAAATTTCACCGAATTCGGTCTCGCTATTACCATGTTCCATTTGTTTTTACAGACGGATCGAAAGATGCTAACCTTACAGGAAATGCCGTAGTTTCCGGAACATACAAAAAACAACATCGATTACCAGACGGAACATCAATTTTCATCGCTGAATTACATGCTATCTTCATTGCCCTCCGTTATATTCGGAACCGTTTTCTCTGTCGCCCCACGCGCAGTGTCATCATTTGTTCGGACTCCAAATCTGTTTTACAATCTCTTTCGTCACTTTCTTTTTCACATCATTGCCATATTTACATTTATGAATCACCAGAAACACTTCATCTGATGGGCGTGAAGGTCCGTTTCCTGTGGGTGCCCAGTCACTGCGGCATCCCAGGAAACGAGGAAGCAGATCATCTAGCAAAACAATCATTACAATTACCACACATCACAGAAATCCCACCACATTTTGACGCCATTAAATCAACAATACGACAGAACATTCGGCAATTTTGGAACCAAACATGGACACAAAGCACAAACCATACCCAATTTCGGAACATTAAACCAGTCATCGATATTCGGGCGCCATCATTTCTAATCAACCGCCATGAAGAAAAAGTCAGCGTGCTCTGTGCTGCGGTGCGGCGGCGCCGGGGACAGCGTCCTCTGCACCGCGTCGCACGTCTGTCGTCGCCGGCACCAGCGCGCCACGTGCGCCGCCGCCGACGCGCCACGTCTGTCGACGCGGCGCCCGCTTCCGGCTCCCGTCGTCGTGTCTCGGCAGATCAACAACAGAAGCGTCTGTTGTTTTCGCGCCGTGTCCAGTCCTCCACAGCCAGCGTCGGCCGGCGTCGGCTGCCGGCCTCACGGCGCCAGCCGGCTGTCACCGGGCAGCGGCACCAGCCGCACCAGCCGCAAGAGTGACACCAGCAGCACCAGCCGCACCATGCGCACCAGCCGCACTAACCGCACCATCGGCACCAGCCACACCAGCGGCGTTAGCGGCACCAGCTGCACCAGTCGCACCAGCCGCACCAGCGCACCAGCCGCACCAATCGCACCATTGGCACCAGCCGCACCAGCGACACCAGCAACACCAGCAGCAGCAGCGGTAGCGGCACCAGCGGTACCAGCGTCAGCCTACTGGAGTGTGCCGCTGGTCCTGGCCAGTTCATAATATATTCCCAGCAAGACGGCAGCCGGCAGCAAAGCAGCCAAAACTAACGTGCAGAACCAAGGGCGTCGCAGCCGGCGAATATGTAGTGATGAGTTGTCAACAGCGACAGTACAGGTTCTTTCTTCACATGCGAAGTTGATGACAGTGTTTGGAGAAGAACCAGAAGCTCAGGGAGAACGGAAGATCAGTGTTCTTCACTGATGCTTGTCGTGTCAGTGGGCCAAATGACATCTCAATAATAAGTGGGCTATGCCTCTGTATGGTACTCCTTTTCGGTTTCAATCACACTGGGGTTCCAGCAGTCGATCCGACACAGAGACGCCGTACTCGGCGACCGCAATCTGTATTTTGTTTGCGATAATCAAACACGGACACTGGTCCGTAGCCAAATGGCCAAATGGTCAAATGGTCAAATGGCCAAATGGTCCAGTCACTCACAACACTTTCCAGGGTCATTCACCAATCTGCTAACGCTTTATTCTTGTATGCACCGTCAGTGATAGCTATGTGTCATTTATGGAGGCATCACTCATGGCTCATCCATCAGCGGACCCTGAACATTTACGGCACACACGCGCACAAAGCCGTCATAAAACAGGGAGCTGGCCATTAGCGGGTTATTCCCACAAGTGATGATGACTTTGATGGCACACTTTCATTACGGCGTGTGTAGTTAATATATTCAGATGATGTGCCGGTGCTCACCAAGCAGTAGGTGGTGACGTGCTCACAAAGCCACAAATGATCTGGAGGAGCACCGTAGATTGACGCAGGTGCTGGGATCCTCTCGGCTGTCGGCATATCCCAACACATCGACCTCTCGGCTGCCGGCATATCCCAACACATCGACCTCTCGGTTGCCGGCATATCCCAACACATCGACCTCTCGGCTGTCGGCATATCCCAACACATCGACCCTTTGTTGCTGCGTCGTGGGAGAAAAACACTGGCCAGGGAATGGCTGGCTGAACAGGGAACAACCGACTGAGCAGGGAATAGCCGACTGAGCAGTGAATAGCCGACTGAGCAGTGAATAGCCGACTGAGCAGGGAATAGCCGACTGAGCAGGGAATAGCCGACTGAGCAGGGAATAGCCGACTGAGCAGTGAATAGCCGACTGAGCAGGGAATGGCCGACTGAGCAGGGAATAGCCGACTGAGCAGTGAATAGCCGACTGAGCAGGGAATGGCCGACTGAGCAGGGAATAACCGACTGAGCAGGGAATAGCCGACTGAGCAGGGAATAGCCGACTGAGCAGGGAATAACCGACTGAGCAGTGAATAACTGACTGAGCAGTGAATAGCCGACTGAACAGGGAACAACCGACTGAGCAGTGAATAGCCGACTGAGCAGGGAATAGCCGACTGAGCAGGGAATAACCGACTGAGCAGGGAATAGCCGACTGAGCAGGGAATAGCCGACTGAGCAGGGAATAGCCGACTGAGCAGGGAATGGCCGACTGAGCAGGGAATAACCGACTGAGCAGGGAATAGCCGACTGAGCAGGGAATAGCCGACTGAGCAGGGAATAGCCGACTGAGCAGGGAATAACCGACTGAGCAGGGAATAACCGACTGAGCAGGGAATAGCCGACTGAGCAGGGAATAACCGACTGAGCAGGGAATAGCCGACTGAGCAGGGAATAACCGACTGAGCAGTGAATAGCCGACTGAGCAGGGAATAGCCGACTGAGCAGGGAATAACCGACTGAGCAGTGAATAGCCGACTGAGCAGGGAATAGCCGACTGAGCAGGGAATAGCCGACTGAGCAGGGAATAACCGACTGAGCAGTGAATAACTGACTGAGCAGTGAATAGCCGACTGAGCAGGGAATAACCGACTGAGCAGTGAATAGCCGACTGAGCAGGGAATAGCAGACTGAGCAGGGAATAACCGACTGAGCAGTGAATAGCCGACTGAGCAGTGAATAGCCGACTGAGCAGGGAATAACCGACTGAGCAGTGAATAGCCGACTGAGCAGGGAATGGCGGACTGAGCAGGGAATAACCGACTGAGCAGTGAATAGCCGACTGAGCAGGGAATGGCCGACTGAGCAGGGAATAACCGACTGAGCAGTGAATAACTGACTGAGCAGTGACAGGGAATGGCCGACTGAGCATGGAATGGCCGACTGAGCAGGGAATAACCGACTGAGCAGGGAATGGCCGACTGAGCAGGGAATGGCCGACTACTCCTCCCTGTCGTTTGCACACACACACACATCTGATTATTTCGGTCCGGTTCACCTGGTCATGGGCTGGGATCATGTAGCTGCCTTCTGGACTGAGAAGCCACAACCTTTTGTGTCTGCCGTTCGTCATTATGGCAATCCTAATGCGTCGATTGGACGTAAATGCCCACACATCCTGTTTCCAATGTAATCAAATATGACAAGTGCGAACAACAAAACATGTTGATGGGCCGTGGAGGTGGTGTGATACCTCCGAACCCTGTGGTGTGATACCTTTGAAGCCTGTGGTATTCTCGTACCGATGACTAGTGTTTTTGTTTCCGCTTGTGAGGTGCCTTCGACACGCGACGTAAATTGGCCCCTCGGGTGTTCCAACCTCGCCCTCAGCCATTAAGGGCGAGGACGCTGACAGGCCTGGATATATGGCGAATACTTGGACGGGAAGCGAACAAGAAGAAGTCCAAGATGAACAGCTTGGTCAGCCTTGTGACGCGGAAAACACCCCAGAACTGAGCCACACAAATAGCTTGGACAGGCGGGATGATGGTGCTGCCACCCAGCACACCTTGCCGATCCTAGCCGTCACTGGCACCTGTGATCAGTTCTTCATGTTCTCCGGCAAATGTTCCTCGGCCTCAGCCGGAGGGTAGAGCCATGTCCATCCTCTAAATGGAATACCTGGCCGTGCTACAACGCCGATGTAACTGCACCGCTGCCATCAATCTGCAATGAAAATGCTGGGTGCCAAGCCCGCAGGCAGGCTTCTGTGCGAAGCCTGCAGCCAGGCTTCCGGCAGCCACTCAGAGCCTAAGCGACTCCACGACCCGCCTTCCCTCCAACATTCATTATACTCTGATTGATGCTCTTTATGAACGGTGGTGGAAGCTTGCAGCCGTCCAAGCTCGTAATACGAGCGTCAAGTACACACATGCCGCTTTTAGCTGCGGCAATGGTATCGAGCGCCAAATGTACGCGCGCGGAACCAGTCCGGGGGTAACGTCGTGGTGGAGGCCCGAAACGACCTGGGACGCTGCGATTTGTCGTAGCATGCGAGCCGGTAAGCCGGTGACCATTCAGCCGTGTGGGGACGGTTCTATTGAGTGGTGGCTGCGGGGCTGCTTCCCGCGGTGTTGGGGGCGGCTCCGAGGGAGAGATGTCACCACCAGCCGTCTCGTCGGTCCGGGGGGGGGGAGGGGGCAGTGCCGGCAGAGCGGCCACTGAGGAGCAGTGTAGCCACTGAGGGGCAGAGCGGCCACTGAGGTGCAGTGTAGCTGCACGTTGGCCGGTGTACCAGCGCTGTCCAGTGCGACGACACGTGGGGACCGGGTCGGGTCAGCACGTGGGGACCGGGTCGGGTCAGCACGTGGGGAACGGGTCGGGTCAGACGAAATGTCACCCTGAACAGCTACGGCCGGCACTCGAGGTGCCCTGGCCTGCAATGGCATGCGGGGTCGAAATATATGTAGTTTATGACCACTGTTCGGCAATGCTTTCCACACCCTGCAAATTATCCATGTTGTCTGCTAGTCAATACAATGTTTTGCTTCGCAAGCAGCAGGTATTGAATTATCTTCCGCTATGCATAATGCAAGGTCACCGAGGCACACTACTGCACCTGAAAAAGCGATATATCATCCATTGACGGCACAGCATTGCATCAGTTGACAACGGCTTCATCTGTTCAAGAGTCAATGGTGGTTGCGGAAGAGTGATAGGCTAGAAGAAGAAAACAAGAGTCTCAGACCTGTTTACAAACGCATTTGGTTTCGTCGGTTTTATCTTACCCTATGACCTCGCATTGATAGGTCGCGGTAAGTACTGGTCCTGGCAGGTAGTGAGAGGGAAACGCGCGGGGTGACACGAAGCGGCAGCTACGTGGTTATCAGAAACACGGGAGTAACACGGAACGGCAGCGACACTGCTGTTATAAACACGGGAGTACCACGGAACGGCAGCGACACGGCTGTCAGAAACACGGGAGTATCACGGAACGGCAGCGACACTGCTGTTATAAACACGGGAGTATCACGGAACGGCAGCGACACTGCTGTTATAAACACGGGAGTATCACGGAACGGTAGCGACACTGCTGTTATAAACACGGGAGTACCACGGAACGGCAGCGACACGGCTGTCAGAAACACGGGAGTATCACGGAACGGCAGCGACACTGCTGTTATAAACACGGGAGTATCACGGAACGGTAGCGACACTGCTGTTATAAACACGGGAGTATCACGGAACGGTAGCGACACGGCTGTCAGAAACACGGCTATGAGCTGGACGTCGGCTCATGAAACGATATGATGGAAAATGATAGCATACCAGTGCATTATGTCGTCTAGTTATCAAGCTGATTGTGCAATTACCCTAGTTCCTAATTAATTAGCTATTTATAGGATCATTAGACCACATCAGAATAGATGAGGAATTCCTGTCCGTAGCGGAGTTTTGTTTTTACCACTTGGGTGAGCTGGTAATCGTTGGGAAGTTGTATGTGTGTAGTATCTGCCATTAGCATGCGGTGTCCAAACCTTACCGTCGACAAGGTGTGGATAGATGGATCTGCGACGTGCAAAAGGTCACCATAACGTAAGCCTCTCTCAGGGAAAACATATTATCAGTGCATGGCTTTAATATGTATCACAAAAATGTCAGCTTAAGAGCATCAACTGCCGTTGCCACAATTCGGCACACAAATGAAGAAAACAAGAATGATTGTAAATTGCGACGTGTTGAGTTCACGCGCGTGAACACTAGCCTGGCGCATCGAACACTAACCTGGCGCATCGTCAGTGGCGTGCCGTGTCAGAATGCCACCGCACACTGGTCGCCTCTGAACAGTTACACGTCCACCCGGACACATTCTCCAATCCATGCAAACCCATCACTCGCAAATGTTGCGTCGCTTGGTTGTGCGGCCTGCAGCGGCGTCTCCGATGTGACGGTGGGGGTGGGGGGGGGGCGCCATCTCACATTGTCTCTGACCTGCGTGTAAAGCCTGGAGAGGCGTTTTTTATGTGACGGGGGTGGGGGTGGGTGCCACCTCCTACTACCTCTGATCTGCGTGTAAAATGTGGAGTGGCATCTCGCCCAGGACGGGGGCAGCTCCCACTGTCTCTGACCTGCGTGATCTCGCCCAGGACGGGGGCAGCTCCCACTGTCTCTGACCTGCGTGATCTCGCCCAGGACGGGGGAAGCTCCCACTGTCTCTGACCTCCGTGATCTCGCCCAGGACGGGGGCAGCTCCCACTGTCTCTGACCTGCGTGATCTCGCCCAGGACGGGGGCAGCTCCCACTGTCTCTGACCTGCGTGATCTCGCCCAGGACGGGGGCAGCTCCCACTGTCTCTGACCTGCGTGATCTCGCCCAGGATGGGGGCAGCTCCCACTGTCTCTGACCTGCGTGCAAAGGGTGGAGTGGCGTCTGGGACGGGACGGTGGGGAGGGGAGGGGAGGGGGGCATCTGTCATTGCCGCTGACTCGTGACTCCGTGTATGACACGGATGCGCCGCGCGTCATAACACAGCCGTGTGTTACACGTGCTGTGCTGACACGTGCTGTGTATCGTGCAGGGCCGTAGTCGGTGGCGACGCTGTGGTGCGCGCGGCAGTGACGCGTGATTGAGTGCCGTGTTGGTGGCGACAGGCAGACCTGCAGCACGACGGCCAACCGTGCAGCCAGGTGACGTCTGATGACGTATGGAGAATATGAGGGCCTAGGGTGGCGGCGGCGGTGGCGGCGGCGGTGGCGGTGGCGGCGGCGGCGGGGGAGAGGAGGCGGCGGCGACGCGGGGGGAGGCGGTGGCGGGGGGTTGAGAGGCGGGGGGGGGGGGGGCTGGCGGCGGCGGCGGCGGCGAGCGGCCTGCTTAGGCAGGCTCAGTTACGGCGCCGCTAATTGCCGTGTTTTCTACCTCCGACATAATACGCCCGTCTCGACCAGGCGTAGCGGCAGACAGGCGAGCAATGTCTTCATATCTGGCGGTTATTTCTGATCCTGTTAGATCAGTTCAGTGCGGCGTTCGGCACATTCCAGCTATGCTTGCAGGCGTCATGATTTAGGAGTGCACATAGGAGTGCAGCTTGATGGTGGCCGCAGCTACAGATGCGAGGCCCAGGTGGAGATAATAGTCCCAGACCATAAAAGTCATACATAATGTGTGCACGTAACCTATTGCATTGCTCGA
>JAOTOM010005165.1:220000-307500 GCA_034440615.1 Ashinkailepas kermadecensis
TGTCGCATCGACAATGAATCCGCCTTTCGACACGACTTGACCCGTTCTGCCAAGACGGAAAGGAACATGCTCGCCGGTGCTCCATCCACTGGGCGGGCCATGCAGGCAGCTCATTTGTAACGTCATTCTTCTCTTCCAGGAACAATTTGGTTCGTAATTGACAGGAGAATCGGACCGTTTCATGTAGCGCCTCGGCCCGCAGACAGGCTGATAGTCAAATGCATCTTACAATGAACACATACATCTTTGTAATGGAGCAGGTGAACACGCCTTCTCGTCGAATGCATACCGTTTTTTTTTTTCGTAAACAGGGATGCTTCCAGTCGTTCCTTTGCGATGACCAAAAGGGGATTAAGGTGGGGAAGGGCAGCGCTTACTATAAACTACAGATAAAATATTACACTCAGGGCATATGAGCAGCCGCATAAGCTTGGGACGGGCAACTGCTATTTTACACGCCCCCCCCGCCCCCTCCTCATCTCCTGGGTCTGCCAGTGTTCGGAGGAGGCGACTCTCAGTCAGCTATTGCAAAAATAATCGAGGGAAGGAGAAATCACAGTGCAGGCAAATATTCGCGGTTTACAGCAATTAAATTCACTTGGCGGAAATTGGATACACCTTAATTCCGCATTCACCTTACCGAATTGGACGTATTTTCATATGAAGCCGCAATGGTCGAATAATATGCGCAGTGGTGTTGCGGTTCCTGAACCGTTCCCTCATGTTTCAGGCGCAGGTTTTCTATGGGAAGTGGCAGCACCATATTTTCGCGATATAATAGTGTGATGTAGTGTAATAGTATATTAGTACGTAACTGTAATTTCAATAGCATTCCAAGATCAAGGACAGATCCAGGGGAGGCATAGGAGGCATGTCTACATCCACGTAAACCCCCTACACCCATCCATGGAAAGGCGGCGCCATTCTGACTCTAAAAAGTCGCCATTCGGGGACGCTCGAGTGCACCCCTGTCTTGAATGTTTCATCCGAAGGTGACCCTCCCGAGTCGCCCGAGTGACCTCGAAAGATATCAATCATTTTCGCCTCTCAGAGTAAATGGCGCCCCTCCAGGCGGGTGTCCTTCCCTCCTCCATCAGATTCCTGAATCATCCCCTGTCCCACATGTACTGCGAACTCATTTGACCTGATCAATACACCATCGTTTGACGTAGCTAAGACCGTTAATCAAATTTAATGCATCGCATAATTGTAAGGAATAGCCACGATAATATCAGAGATGGAAAGGAAATTATTTCGCCAAGCCTTTCCCCAGCAAGCTCTACATTGCGCAAACCAGCTTCCCGTCCGCACCTTATAATTAGTCAAGGTATGGTTAATTATCAGAAGATTACTACGTGAAATTAGTCTTTGAAGCACTACGAACGCCCACACCCAGCCCGCGGTGCCCCACCGACCTCCACGGCCCCACGCAGCCTCCGGTACCCCACCGACCTCCGCGGCCCCACGCAGCCTCCGGCACCCCACCGACCGCCATTGCCCCACCGATCTCCACCGCCCCACCGACTGCTACTGCTCCACCGACCTCCATTGCCCTACGAAGGCTGTGGTTCCCACCGAGTCTGCGGTGCCCCACCGAGCCTGCGATGTACCACCGAGCCTGCGATGTACCACCGAGCCTGCGATGTACCACCAGGCCTGTGGTGCCCCACCAGTCCTGCGGTTCCCCACTTGGTCAGCAGTACCCCACCAGGCCTGCGGTGCCCCACCATGCCTGCGATGCCCCACCAGGTCTGTGGTAATCCACCTGGCCTGTGATACCCCACCAGGCCTGCGGTACCCCACCAGGCCTGCAGTACCCTACCAGGCCTGCGGTACCTCACCAGGCCTGCGGTGCCCCACCAGTCGTGCGGTACCCCACCAGGCCTGCGGTACCCCACCAGGCCTGCGGTACCCCACCAGGCCTGCGGTACCCCACCAGGCCTGCGGTGCCCAAGCAGGCCTGCGGTGTTCTATCGGCTCATGGTTGACAGGAGATGCAGGGCAGACTATTGTAGTCTGCTCCTCCGAAAATACTAGCGGCATCCCCGACAGGTGATGGCTTCTTCGCAGTCTCCCCGTCAGCAGCCCGGTTCCAAATGTTCGAGTTAACCCGACGCTAATATGTTCGAGTAATTCAATCGGCTCCAGAGCTCAAGGCCGATCAGAACCAATTGCGCGCTAGATTTGCCGATAATAAATGGACTTAGCGCCAAAATACTACGCTCAGATCCCAAGAAATCCCTCAGGGTGTGATTACATGCAATGCAGTTCCTTCTCTTCTTCGCCGAGCTCGAGGTTAAGTTTGGCTGATGGTGACGTAACCGCGAGATGTATGACATTCAACGCAATTCCTGGACGCCACGCATTTCATCGTCACCTCCTAATTTTGATCGATCAGCGGAATTCGGCTCCTTGTGGCCTTTGTTGGCACATGTGAACGTCCGTTTGGTAGCGGGTCGGCACATGGAGCGTCCGGGGAGTAGCGGGTCGGCACATGGAGCGTCCGGGGAGTAGCGGGTCGGCACATGGAGCGTCCGGGGAGTAGCGGGTCGGCACATGGAGCGTCCGGGGAGTAGCGGGTCGGCACATGGAGCGTCCGGGGAGTAGCGGGTCGGCACATGGAGCGTCCGGGGAGTAGCGGGTCGGCACATGGAGCGTCCGGGGAGTAGCGGGTCGGCACATGGAGCGTCCGGGGAGTAGCGGGTCGGCACATGGAGCGTCCGGCGGTGTGTCACCGCACGACAATGGACGTGACTATGTAACGGCGTTACATAGTAACGGCGTTACATAGTAACGGCGTTACTGTACGATGCCGCGCTCCGACCACAACGTAACAGGGCTTACCCTCCGTGACGAGTCACATCACTATACGTCACAGATTCCCACTCAAACAGGAATTGGTGTCTTGGAAAGGAAGCTAACTGCTTCTCTGGCAGAGCTTATTGTTCGGTGCACGTAAACTTAGTCTGCACATGGTGCTGTGCTCTCTTTCGTTCTTTCTTTCTTTCTTTCTTTCTTTCTTGCTTTCCCTCTTTCTTTCTTTATTTACTTCTATCCATGCTTCTTACGTTTCTTCTTTCTTTTCCATTTTTGTAAATCCCCCACCTCCCGATCCTTCCTCTCCTTGTCGAATCCCGCATACCGTCTTGCCCGGTAGCTGGACCATATTCCATGTCCAGCATTCCCTTATATTATTGCCTTTCTCCCTCCCATGTCTCGTCGGGTAGTTCTCGTCGCCCCTACTATGTTTTTCCTCTCCAGTTTCCATCCCATCTATTATTTCAACCACCAAAGATCAATCCGTCACATACATGTCCCGTCTACCCTCCAAACTCGTCCTCTTCTCTCGACCACTCCACGATCTCATCCAGTCCCCTGGCCTCTTCCCATCTCGTTCCCTTTTCCGTTTCGTCGACACTTCAATCTTCTCCGCCTGGGGCGGATCCAGGAACTTTCATGGAGGAGGGGGCACTCGTCTGGAGTGGTACCATTTTCTGGGATGCTACTGCGTCCCTGGAGGAGCGCTTTCGGCTGCAAATCTGCTGGGGTGGGGTAGGGGTGCACTCCACAATACTGAAGCAACATACAGCATTTTCCCATCACGGGACGCCTATTCCTCTGAGGAGCGCCTTTCGCTGAACAAAATCCGTTAAGCGGGAGGGGGATGCACTCGAGACTTCCCGAAGGAACACCTTTTCTCGGCCAAAGGGGCACCGCGTTACATGGGGGAACATGCACTAGCGCCCCCGCCCTCCCCCTGTTCTATGCCGCCAGCCGCCTACGGCATACATGACGATGAAGGGCTCAGTTAGTGGTGACTCCGATCCGGTTATGGCAGCCGCCGGACGTGGCACCGACTGGTGGCCCTCGTCTTCGGTTTTCTGCCCGCCTCGTCCCCGACTCTGTCCCCAGCTTGTTCTCGGCTCTGCTAACACTGGCTGGACCAGAGTCCACTCAGCAGTCCGCCAGACGAAGTAGTGTCGGACCAGCCGACCATCTCATTACACGCTGGTTAGTCCGTTTTTGTCGGAATTCCTTTGACGCCGCGTTCAGGGCTTTTTACCGTATTAAGCAGTTGGGCCGAGAAGATCACACCCTTGTGGGTCGGCTGACAGTTGTAGGATGACCGACATTACGGCCGGTTACCTTGGGATTTATGACACTGCCTCGTCTGCCACGCCCAGCCGGCAGCCAGACACGACCTCACTCCCGGACCAGTTCTATACACCCAAACGGCGGCCTCCGACCACAGTCGCCTAAATCATCCGTCTGGTCAGTCCAATGAAAAGATAAGCACTAATTGTGCGCCACAATTATTACACGATGATACACATTTGATGCGGCCGGCTCTGTGATTTGCTCGTCACGCGTGAGGGTCCATTTATCTTATTTTTCGCCCGCGGCACGGTCGCACGCTTGGCCGCCTTCGGCCGGCGATAAGATCTGGGCTGAGTTACGGCCGTATCCGTTACGACGCGTCGTTGTCGGCACGCGTGTGACCCGTCATCCGGTGAGGCGACGGCGAGCCGCCGCCGGCTGTGGCCAGGTCGCGCCTACTTACTCGCTTCGTCGAGGTCAGCTGCCGTGGAGGCGAGCAGCAGCAGCAGCAGCAGCAGCGGCGCCAGCAGAGGCGGTGCCGCCGGCGCCGTCATGTTGGTCCGGCGCGCGCGTCAACGGGGCCCACCGACCAGACAACTCACCGACACTGACACTCGCACGCGCACACCGGGCACTCGCCGGCACTATCTCACTCTGGCCGGCTGTCAGGCTGACAACAGTCACTCTGGCCGGCTGTCAGGCTGACAACAGTCACTCTGGTCAGCTGTCAGGCTGACAACTGTCACTCTGGTCAGCTGTCAGGCTGACAACAGTCACTCTGGCCGGCTGTCAAGCTGGGAGTCTGTCACTCTGGACGAGACATCGGTCACTGTCAGTGGGCCACGGCCACTCTGGAGAAGGCTCAGTGTCTCTTGGGGGCCTCGGCCACTCTGGTCTCTATCGGGGGCTCTGGACGGCCCTGGTGTACCTCCTGGTGTACCTCAGTCACTGTCAGTAGACTCTGGCGCCAAGTTGGGAGAGCTGCGTGCCGCGCGTCAGACGTCGGAGCCGACGGGCCCCGGGGAACCTCCGGCTGGGTCGGCCGTCCGTCGACCGCCGCGCCACGCCCGATAGTCGATGACGATGACCGACGGCCTGCGCTGTGCGAGACGTTCGTGGAGCGGTAGTGCCCAGCTCTGACGGCGGTCTGCTCTGGCTCACCTACCGCCTGCGGAGCACGGAACACGCGGGTGACGTCCACGGAACACACGGGTGACATCCACGGAACACACGGGTGACATCCACGGAACACGCGGGTGACGTCCACGGAACACACGGGTGACGTTCACGGAACACACGGGTGACATCCACGGAACACACGGGTGACATCCACGGAACACGCGGGTGACGTCCACGGAACACACGGGTGACATCCACGGAACACACGGGTGACATCCACGGAACACGCGGGTGACGTCCACGGAACACGCGGGTAACGTCCACGGAACACACGGGTGACATCCACTGAACACACGGGTGACATCCACGGAACACGCGGGTGACGTCCACGGAACACACGGGTGACGTCCACGGAACACGCGGGTGACGTCCACGGAACACACGGGTGACGTTCACGGAACACACGGGTGACATCCACGGAACACACGGGTGACATCCACGGAACACGCGGGTGACGTCCACGAAACACACGGGTGACATCCACGGAACACACGGGTGACATCCACGGAACACGCGGGTGACGTCCACGGAACACACGGGTGACATCCACGGAACACACGGGTGACATCCACTGAACACACGGGTGACATCCACGGAACACGCGGGTGACGTCCACGGAACACACGGGTGACATCCACGGAACACACGGGTGACATCCACGGAACATGCGGGTGACGTCCACGGAACACACGGGTGACGTTCACGGAACACACGGGTGACATCCACGGAACACACGGGTGACATCCACGGAACACGCGGGTAACGTCCACGGAACACACGGGTGACGTCCACGGAATACGCGCACCAACAGCGCGAACGTAGCCTCATCAATTCAGCACCCGTAAGCCCGAGTGTCTGCTCGTAAGAACCCGTAAATTAAAAGTTCATCACGCACGCGAGGGGCTCGAGGGAGGTGATTTCGTGCCGATAACTTACCATGCCATGCACCATTTACATTCGAGTCTTTTACATTCATTCGCAGAATTACCAGAGAGCTGGCATTATTAGCTGCTCCAACGGAACTTGGTCGTCAGAGCCGGGAGGGCAGCTGCCAATGGTGTCAGGCCCCGCGCCTGTTAACAAAGCGACGACGCGCCAGCCCTCCGCCTCACCGGGAGCTGCGGTGACGCCACCGCCGCTCAATTAGTCAACCCGTTTGGGTCTGTTGGGATCACTATCGACAGGCGGCGCTCAGGTGGGCGGATTGCGGTGTGGTCCTCCGCACCACCGTGTCCCGCCACCGTGTCCCGCCACCGTGTCCCGACACCGTGTCCCGCCACCGTGTCCCGACACCGTGTCCCGACACCGTGTCCCGCCACCGTGTCCCGCCACCGTGTCCCGACACCGTGTCCCGACACCGTGTCCCGACACCGTGTCCCGACACCGTGTCCCGACACCGTGTCCCGCCACCGTGTCCCGCCACCGTGTCCCGCCACCGTGTCCCGACACCGTGTCCCGACACCGTGTCCCGACACCGTGTCCCGACACCGTGTCCCGACACCGTGTCCCGCCACCGTGTCCCGCCACCGTGTCCCGACACCGTGTCCCGACACCGTGTTCCGACGCCGTGTCCCGACACCGTGTTCCGACACCGTGTCCCGACACCGTGTCCCGACACCGTGTCCCGCCACCGTGTCCCGCCACCGTGTCCCGACACCGTGTCCCGACACCGTGTTCCGACGCCGTGTCCCGACACCGTGTTCCGACACCGTGTCCCGACACCGTGTCCCGACACCGTGTCCCGACACCGTGTCCCGACACCGTGTCCCGACACCGTGTCCCGACACCGTGTCCCGACACCGTGTCCCGCCACCGTGTCCCGACACCGTGTCCCGACACCGTGTCCCGACACCGTGTCCCGACACCGTGTCCCGACACCGTGTCCCGACACCGTGTCCCGACACCGTGTCCCGACACCGTGTCCCGACACCGTGTCCCGACACCGTGTCCCGACACCGTGTCCCGACACCGTGTCCCGACACCCGACACCGTGTCCCGACACCGTGTCCCGACACCGTGTCCCGACACCGTGTCCCGACGCCGTGTCCCGACACCGTGTCCCGACACCGTGTCCCGACACCGTGTTCCGACACCGTGTCCCGACACCGTGTTCCGACACCGTGTCCCGCCACCGTGTCCCGCCACCGTGTCCCGACACCGTGTCCCGACACCGTGTTCCGACGCCGTGTCCCGACACCGTGTCCCGACGCCGTGTCCCGACACCGTGTCCCGACACCGTGTCCCGACACCGTGTCCCGACACCGTGTCCCGACACCGTGTCCCGACACCGTGTCCCGACACCGTGTCCCGACACCGTGTCCCGACACCGTGTCCCGACACCGTGTCCCGACACCGTGTTCCGACACCGTGTCCCGCCACCGTGTCCCGACACCGTGTCCCGACGCCGTGTTCCGACGCCGTGTCCCGACACCGTGTTCCGACACCGTGTCCCGCCACCGTGTCCCGCCACCGTGTCCCGACACCGTGTCCCGACACCGTGTTCCGACGCCGTGTCCCGACGCCGTGTCCCGACACCGTGTCCCGACACCGTGTCCCGACACCGTGTCCCGACACCGTGTCCCGCCACCGTGTCCCGACACCGTGTCCCGACACCGTGTCCCGCCACCGTGTCCCGCCACCGTGTCCCGACACCGTGTCCCGACACCGTGTCCCGACACCGTGTCCCGACACCGTGTCCCGACACCGTGTCCCGACACCGTGTCCCGACACCGTGTCCCGACACCGTGTCCCGACACCGTGTCCCGACACCGTGTCCCGACACCGTGTCCCGCCACCGTGTCCCGACACCGTGTCCCGACACCGTGTCCCGACACCGTGTCCCGACACCGTGTCCCGACACCGTGTTCCGACACCGTGTCCCGACATATCCCTAGATAATCTCTATTAATGTGCTCCATCGAATCACTTTATATGTGCTTGAAGGAAAAACTGTAAACATTTGCAGTCAATGTAATGTCGGTGTGTTTCTCGATATTACAATGGACATGAAGGCATAGCACGCGATATATATATATATATATATATATATATATATATATATATATATATATATATATATATATCGATATAAATATATATATACATATATATATATCAATATAAATATATATATATATATATATATATATATATATATATATATATATATATATATATATATATATATCTAAATACGCGTGCAATGCATTGTAATATGTTTCTCGATATTACAATGGGCATGCCCATTGTAATATCGAGAAACACACCGACATTACATTGACTGCAAATGTTTCCAGTTATTCCTTCGAGCACATATAAAGTGATTCGATGGGGCACAGTAATAGAGATTCAGTGCAACACATTTGTCGTGATTGTACGGAATCACTCATTCCGTGGAGCCAGCGTACGGTGACTCCGAAGGGCACGCTTACAGTGATTCCGTGGGTCCCATTGACAACGATTCCGTGGGTCAGATTTACAACGATTCTGTGGATTCCGTTTACAACGATTCCATGGAGCAGGTCCGTGGTAATGCCATGCTGGATGGGGCTGGCAGGTCTGATAATACCACACTGGATGGGGCTGACAAGTCTAATAATGCCACACTGTATGGCGCTGGCAGGTCTGATAATACCACACTGGATGGGGCTGATAAGTCTAATAATGCCACACTGGATGGGGCTGGCAGGTCTAATAATGCCACACTGTATGGGCTGGTAGTTCTGATAATGCCACACTTGATGGGGCTGGCAGGCTGATAATGCCACACTGGATGGGGCTGGCAGGTCTGATAATGTCACACTGTATGGGCTGGCAGGTCTGATAATGTCACATTGGATAGGACTGGCAAGTTTGATTATGCCACACTGGATTGGGCTGGCAGGTCTGATAATGCCACACTGCATGGGGCTGGCAGGTCTGATAATACCACACTTGATGAGGCTGGCAGGTCTAATAATGCCATACTATATGGGGCTGGTAGGTCTGATAATGCCACCCTGTATGGGGCTAGCAGATTTGATAATGCTACACTGTGTGGGGCTGACAGGTCTGATAATACCACACTGGATGGGGCTGGCAGGTCTAATAATGTCACACTGTATGGGCTGGCAGGTCTGATAATGCCACACTGGATGGGGCTGGCAGGTCTGATAATGCCACACTGGATGGGCTGGCAGGTCTGATAATACCACACTGGATGGGGCTGGCAGGTCTGGTAATACCACACTGGATGGGGCTGGCAGGTCTGATAGTGCCACACTGGATGGGCTGGCAGGTCTGATAATACCACACCGGATGAGCTGGCAGCGGGCTCATTAATTCGCAGAGTCGGCGGAGGTTCACATTGTCGACCGGCGGACGCACTAGGCCCGTGTCGGAGCGGGTCTGGTGACGGCCAGGTCTGCTGCGGTCACCAGAGTCAGCCTCCGCCCCGCCTCGTCCGTCAGTGGTAGCCCACCTCGCTGACGACGACTGCTGCCGTCCGGCCTGACTACTGTACACACGAGCATCGCCCCGGGACGGGGGCCCCTCGACGCGCTGACGACGACTGCTGCCGTCGGGCCTGACGCTGTACACACGAGCATCGCCCCGGGGCGGGGGCCGCCTCGACGCGCTCGGACGGGGGCCCCTCGACGCGCTGACGACGACTGCTGCCGTTGGGCCTGACTGTACTGTACACACGAGCATCGCCCCGGGACGGGGGCCGCCTCGACGCGCTCGGACGGGGGCCCCTCGACGCGCTGACGACGACTGCTGCCGTCCGGCCTGACTACTGTACACACGAGCATCGCCCCGGGACGGGGGCCGCCTCGACGCGCTCGGACGGGGGCCCCTCGACGCGCTGACGACGACTGCTGCCGTCGGGCCTGACGCTGTACACACGAGCATCGCCCCGGGGCGGGGGCCGCCTCGACGCGCTCGGACGGGGGCCCCTCGACGCGCTGACGACCACTGCTGCCGTCGGGCCTGACTACTGTACACACGAGCATCGCCCCGGGACGGCTCGACGCGCTCGGCTGAGCCACGCCGTGACCACACCTGGGCGTCACGTCGTGTCACGAGACCGCCGGGGGGGGCGTCACATCGTGTCAGGAGACCGTCGGGGTGGAGGTGTCACGGCGTGTCACGAGACCGCCGGGGGGAGGGCGTCACATCGTGTCAGGAGACCGTCGGGGTGGAGGTGTCACGGCGTGTCACGAGACCGTCGGGGTGGAGGTGTCACGTCGTGTCACGAGACCGCCGGGGTGGAGGTGTCACGTCGTGTCACGAGACCGCCGGGGGGGAGGGCGTCACATCGTGTCAGGAGACCGTCGGGGTGAAGGTGTCACGTCGTGTCACGAGACCGCCGGGGTGGAGGTGTCACGGCGTGCCACGAGACCGCCGGGGTGGAGGTGTCACGTCGTGTCACGAGACCGCCGGGGGGGCGTCACATCGTGTCAGGAGACCATCGGGGTGAAGGTGTCACGTCGTGTCACGAGACCGCCGGGGTGAAGGCGTCACGTCGTGTTACGAGACCGCCGAGGGGGGTGTCACATCGTGTCACGAGACCGCCGGGTCGGGAGGTGTCACATCGCGTCACGAGACCGCCGGGTCGGGAGGTGTCACATCGTGTCACGAGACCGCTGGGTCGGGAGGTGTCACATCGTGTCACGAGACCGCCGGGTCGGGAGGTGTCACATCGTGTCACGAGACCGCCGGGTCGGGAGGTGTCACATCGTGTCACGAGACCGCCGGGTCGGGAGGTGTCACATCGTGTCACGAGACCGCTGGGTCGGGAGGTGTCACATCGTGTCACGAGACCGCCGGGTCGGGAGGTGTCACATCGTGTTACGAGACCGCTGGGTCGGGAGGTGTCACATCGTGTCACGAGACCGCCGGGTCGGGAGGTGTCACATCGCGTCACGAGACCGCTGGGTCGGGAGGCGTCACATCGTGTCACGAGACCGCCGGGTCGGGAGGTGTCACATCGTGTTACGAGACCACTGGGTCGGGAGGTGTCACATCGTGTCACGAGACCGCTGGGTCGGGAGGCGTCACATCGTGTCACGAGACCGCCGGGTCGGGAGGTGTCACGTCGCGTCACGAGACCGCTGGGTCGGGAGGTGTCACATCGTGTCACGAGACCGCCGGGTCGGGAGGTGTCACATCGTGTCACGAGACCGCTGGGTCGGGAGGTGTCACATCGTGTCACGAGACCGCCGGGTCGGGAGGTGTCACATCGTGTCACGAGACCGCTGGGTCGGGAGGTGTCACATCGTGTCACGAGACCGCCGGGTCGGGAGGTGTCACATCGCGTCACGAGACCGCTGGGTCGGGAGGCGTCACATCGTGTCACGAGACCGCCGGGTCGGGAGGTGTCACATCGTGTTACGAGACCACTGGGTCGGGAGGTGTCACATCGTGTCACGAGACCGCCGGGTCGGGAGGTGTCACATCGTGTCAGGAGACCGCTGGGTCGGGAGGTGTCACATCGTGTCACGAGACCGCTGGGTCGGGAGGCGTCACGGCCACGGCTGGAGTACGAGGGCCGGACGTTAGACGGCCACGCGGCGGACACCGTGGCGCCGGCCGGGTGGGTAATTGTGAGCAGGCCGCTGGAAGGCGCGGCCGGCCGACAGCTCGTTCAGACGTCATCGACAGAGGCGGCCGCCTCGCCGGCGCCGGCGCCTCCTCTTTGCCACCCTCTCTCCGCTCATCCGCGAGAAACGAGACGGCCATAGTCGGCCGCCACCATCTCGACAAAAATATGAACGCAATGTATAAACGGCACTAGCATGTTTGCGATGTGCTCAGTCTTCTTTACTCTTCGGTGAAGCCCAGATATGGGTGCTTTGAAGATTGAGAAGCATCGGATTTACTTTTGAATATATTGATGCATAACAAACAGCATTATTCAAGTAGATTCACGATACACAATCTGCTAAGCCCCTCCAAGACATGAAGAAAAGCAGGCCTGCAATCGTTGCTAAAGATAAAAGAAAGCCTTCGACGAAGTGATCTACGAGAAAAAAGTTGTAATTCCGAGCATATGACGTCTGAATATGTTCTTAACTTGAAAATAAGCGAATTGGGGTTGCGAATTAAAAATTGTTTCCTCTGCGATAACGTAATTAAATTGGTGTAGCTGAATTGCACAAGACGAACTTCAGAAAATGAAATGAAAGCATCGCGTGTGAGTTCAGTGAGATGACACATCCCATCGCGTGTGAGTTCAGTGAGATGACACATCCCATCGCGTGTGAGTTCAGTGAGATGACACATCCCATCGCGTGTGAGTTCAGTGAGATGACACATCCCATCGCTGCGTCGTGCTATTTGTCATGAGGATGTGGTGTTGTCAGTGTTGACATGTGCATCTGTCATCAGGTGCGAGCTTAGTCAGATGACGCGTGTGGCCGGCCGCCTGCCTAACCCAACGTGTGGCCGACAGGACGCCTAGCACACCGTGTGGCCGACAGGACGCCTAGCACACCGTGTGGCCGACAGGACGACTAGCACACCGTGTGGCCGACAGGACGCCTAGCACACCGTGTGGCCGACAGGACGCCTAGCCCAACGTGTGGCCGACAGGACGCCTAGCACACCGTGTGGCCGACAGGACGCCTAGCCCACCGTGTGGCCGACAGGACGCCTAGCACACCGTGTGGCCGACAGGACGCCTAGCACACCGTGTGGCCGACAGGACGCCTAGCCCAGCGTGTGGCCGACAGGACGCCTAGCACACCGTGTGGCCGACAGGACGCCTAGCCCAACGTGTGGCCGACAGGACGCCACCGACAATCCGGCCGGACGCGAAACCAGCCTCTCTCAACTTTGATGGACAGCCAACGCCAAAGTTGCGGGCAGATTTGCACATTTAAAGGGTTAGGCGATATGCTTGGCCCTGGTTCCGCAACCATTGGAGTGCAGGCGGACAAATGCACCAATATTCTGCACGCTTAACATTACGGCCATAGAAGTTGCGTGAAAGGAAGGCACCCACGACCACGAATGTCCACCGACACCATTTTGCCGTAACGGATCCGATGGTGCTTGGCAATGATCAGGGGTATAATGTTCTATATATTTGGGTGGCTCGAGCCCCCCTCCCCCTGTCATTTCCATTATTAACCCTATGGCCTATGGTCGAACAACAGATGAAAATTAGCTCAAACTGCTTGAACTCCCTCCCCCGCCCAGTCAATAATATTATAATTACACCTCTGGTATTGATCTCCAAATATCCGAACGAACAGGTCCCTGGCCCGATTCGATCATAGCTATTGCAGAAAAGCCTGAGACGGGGACAATTGTTTACCCCGACCTCGCCAGTGCGCGTGTTTGCCATGGAGACACTCCCACTGATTACGACGAAACTTCATTCCTGCCATGCAATATACCCCACCAAAACGTGCCATCAACACACACACACACGAGTCAGAAATCAACATGAGTGCTCAATCACCGACTTATGGGAGGAAAGGAAGCTTCCGAATAGCCATGTCCCATTGTTGATCCTGGATAGGCACCTTTGAGCCAAAAGTGACGGATGTGAAACGTTTCCGATCTCCTACTGCCTTCGATCCGATATGTATTGATGTAACTTATGCGCATATCCTGCATATGTGAAGATAGATGAGTGTAATGCATGTCCAGAGGTAAAAAAAAGTATCCGTTGTGTCACCGGACAATTTCAGGAACTCAAATGTGTCTCATTTTTTTCCGTCAAACCCACAAGGAAGGCTCCATTCCCCAGTGGCAGCCAGTAACCATTTCGTGGAAAACAGGCGTGCATCTGAGTTTTTGTTCGTCGATGGGCGTAGGGAGGCGGGGTACCGTGGGTGCCTACTGCACAGGCAGCCCCCACCCCCTCCTTATTTTACATGCTGCACCATCTATATCAGCTAAAGTTGATCATAGCAGAATTGTTCGTACCGTGAGATGCATACCAGGGTACAAACAGGCCTAATCCGGTGATATTTTTGCTAAAAATGGAGGGGGGGTCGCGAACATGAGGTTGAAAACTCCTTGGCACTGTCACTTTCTTGTCAGCTCCTACAACCGAACGTTAGGTATGCCAAGTATAAAAATATGTTTTTTTTTTTTTATTTTATGGGGAAAATGTCATTCGATGCAGAATGACCTTTCACATACATTAAGCTGTTGTTCATACCCAAAAATCATAGGCATTTCAGGGGGGATGAATAAGGGAGAAATGCACCAACATGTCCCCCAAAATGACTGCCTGGACACTTCTTCGGTACAACCAAAATTTTCAAAAGGGTCTCAAAATGTGTACAATGAATATTTAGGGAAATTTAGAAAGTTCCAGCTCAATAGCTCTCAGAATTTGGCAATGGCACACAAAACACACTTCAGGGGGGCTTCTGAAGCCTTGATCTGAAGATCTTGATATGATAATTTTTTAGATATTCCTTCCAACATCATCTAATTATTGTTTTTAGGTTTGTTCGAGAAATTGTTTCATCATTGCAAAATAAATCAATGCAGGAAAGAATGTTTTCTTAATGAAGAAACCATTTTTTGTGTAAAGGTAATACAAGCCGATAAATACAATGGCTCTACCTACCAACTTGGTGAGAGCTCATGGCAATTTCCTACCAGAATTTGGCCTGGTAGATCCAGTACTAGCACATTTGTATAACTGAACTGAAGGTACAAATCCTTTAACCTTATTTACCAGACTCACCTCCAATTTTCCATGCCTGTCTCCACCTTCCTCCAACACCGAATGAATCATTGCGGATTTGATATGGCTCTTTAGCCCATGGATGCTTTGATACACAGTGCCGCTTCAGGTTTCTTCTTTCACCACTGAATTTACACACACCACCATCCTTGGATTTTTCACCACACTGCACAATCTGCCTTGAGAGCCAGTTTGAAGTTGAAGGCCTTGCTATCTTTGCTGGCTTTTTTTATCCCCATGCTTTCTTGTCAAGGCCATCTGGATCTGAGCCCACGCCAGTAGATCCAGGCATATTTGGCATGCCTAGTCTTCTCTCAGGATTATATCTCTGCAAAAATCGGCTCCTGAACGGATAGTTTAATCACCTACTACCACCTAGGTAGGTATCTGTTGCAGGAACTTGATAGGCAACTGTTACCGTGACGAGACAGACGAGACCAAACAGAGCGCGTCCTTCGAAGCAAAACTCAAGCACCCAATGCGCTCGATTCTCATTGGCTCAGAAGAGAGCTTCCATCTCCGCCGGCGCTACCAAATTTGGGCCAGCAGCACATTTGCCAAGCTCACGACCAAAATTCGACAACATTCCTGAGTGTCTCATTTTGTCACCGGTGGAGACACCGGCGGTCCGGGAGACGCCGCATGCTAACGCAATGGCGCGTCGGTTTGGACGGTAAGCGTAACGTTCGCCAAGATCCTTGTCCTAATTTCCGCCAACATTCAGGCGACAAAAAGGACAAGGTGCACAAGTTTGTATGTTTTTTTTAACTTGTTTTGCTCATTTTTATCACTTTTATAAGTGCTTTCTGAGTGAGGCGAGAGAATGAGAGTAGGTGCATAGGTAGGTATATTAACAGTGCCAGCACTGGCTTTTGTGTCTCCTCTGGGCCTCTTTCAGTTAGCAATTGTGTCACCGGAGTAAACGGCAGAACGATGACTTTTTTTACCTCTGTGCATGTCCTTTGAAATGCAATGGCATCGCTCGATAGCAATATATATATATATATATATATATATATATATATATATATATATATATATATATATATATATATATATATATATATATAATCATGCTATGCTTTAGGTTTTCAGGGGCTTCACCTGTCAAATGACGGGAAAAAGATAATGAAAAGGAACTGGGTCCTGCATTGAGGATTCATCTCTCTGCCTCCGTCTCCGCCTCTGTCTCTGTCTCTGTCTCTGTCTGTCTCTGCCTCTTGTTCTGTCTCTATCTCTGTCTCTGTCTCTGTGCGCGATTAGTATTGTCTCTTCTGTGCCATTTTCACCAGCAACTATAAAAAATGAGTTGCACTAATCTCAGGAACGCATATGATGTCACATCGGTCCATACATAGAAACTTTCCAAAACTATTGGTGTTGCCAAACCGATTTTTTAGTCCATTCTTTCCATGCACTACCATTGGCCCGATGCTACCTTTAGCAATTATTTGTGTTGCATTGTCAACAGCAAACGTGCACAACGTTCCACAACTGCATCCGATTCATACGGTTGGCATGGGGGTCATTTTGTGAAATTGATTGGGGGTGGGGCAAGTAACGTTTTTGAAGGCAAGGCTGCTCGAATGACATTTTTGCCTGGTGTACGCCCATAGGCTCAATGGTTGTGCTTCAGTCTGATTTGGGTGAAATCAATAATAGAGGGGCCTAGTCCCCCTCCCCCTTAGCGTATGGAGAATGGTATCCCTGACAGTAGGGATGGGACAGGGGTTTGAGATTGACTGGAGTGCTCGGAATATATTTGATTAGCCTTTACTTTAGGTAAGAAAATGTTCCACATTCATCCCACTATATTGTGATGACCTCAAGTTCCCGTATGTCAGTGACGGATCTAGGAGTTTTCATGGGGGGAAACTTGTCTGGATGAACGCCATTTGTCTGGAGGGGTGCCACTGATTTTTCAGGATAATCTTCTGAGCCGGAAGGAGGATGCACTCAAGCGTTCTGCAGGGGTGTCTTTCTTACTCAGAGGGCCGTCATCGGCCGCAAAAATTCCTCCAGCACGAGTGCACCCGAACATCCTGGGTGCTAAATCTCCATCGAGGTGGGGCATATCCCCAGTTCCCCGTTATTCTAGATCCGCCAATGCCGTATGTGTCAGGCCAGTTTTAGCATATAACCTAATGGAAATGCCCCTAACGATCCGCAAATCTAGTTGTCTTTTAGTTGCAAATTCGCGGATCCCGACCAAATCCTTCACATGCATGCATATTTTTTCGCCGTTGTCTCATCTAGTGAGAAGTTCCTAAAATAAGATGCCCTGGCATGTGCCATCAAAACGACATCTTCAGTTCATTTTACACTTCCCGTTTTGGGAGCCATACTCCCTCTCCCCGAGGAGCCACCGTATTTCCTCTCCCCTAGGTCCACCATCTATGTGCCGCTGGAACAGCAGCTGGCAGCACACAGGTGGCTGCGCGGACTAATGCCTAGGCGTTCCACCACAAGTCTGGGCGGGACCAGCAATGAAGCAGTCACATGTCACAATCAGCGCCCGCTGCTGAAACACAAGTCTGGGCTGGACCAGGAATGAAACAGTCACATGTCACAATCAGCGCCCGCTGCTGAAACACAGTCTGGGCGAGACCAGGAATGAAACAGTCACATGTCACAATCAGCGCCCGCTGCTGAAACACAAGTCTGGGCTGGACCAGGAATGAAACAGTCACATGTCACAATCAGCGCCCGCTGCTGAAACACAAGTCTGGGCTGGACCAGGAATGAAACAGTCACATGTCACAATCAGCGCCCGCTGCTGAAACACAAGTCTGGGCGAGACCAGGAATGAAACAGTCACATGTCACAATCAGCGCCCGCTGCTGAAACACAAGTCTGGGCTGGACCAGGAATGAAACAGTCACATGTCACAATCAGCGCACACAATTGGGCGGACCAGGAATGAACAGTCATGTCACAATCAGCCGCTGCTCAAACACAAGTCTGGGCTGGACCAGGAATGAAACAGTCACATGTCACAATCAGCGCCCGCTGCTGAAACACAAGTCTGGGCGAGACCAGGAATGAAACAGTCACATGTCACAATCAGCGCCCGCTGCTGAAACACAAGTATGGGCTGGACCAGGAATGAAACAGTCACATGTCACAATCAGCGCCCGCTGCTCAAACACAAGTCTGGGCTGGACCAGGAATGAAGCAGTCACATGTCACAATCAGCGCCCGCTGCTCAAACACAAGTCTGGGCTGGACCAGGAATGAAACAGTCACATGTCACAATCAGCGCCCGCTGCTGAAACACAAGTCTGGGCGGGACCAGGAATGAAGCAGTCACATGTCACAATCAGCGCCCGCTGCTGAAACACAAGTCTGGGCGAGACCAGGAATGAAACAGCCACATGGCACAGTCAGCACCTGCTGCTCCATTGGCTGTCGAAGAGGCAGAGAGCATAGACCAGATGTCGGCTGCGGGAGAAAGCATGAGTCGGGGATGAATGTAAGGTATAAGGCTCTGCCTCCCCTCCGGCAAAGCGATGGCGGGATATTGTGGAGCTGGGAGGGGGTGGGGGAGGTGACTGACAGATGACAGTCCAGCCGAGCTCACTCGTGAAAGGAATGTGCATTGTGGGTAGTGGAGGGGGGGGGGGAAAGGCGATTGGTCGGATAAAGGAGGGTATAGGAGGAATGGAAGACGAGTGATGAGACAAACATGGCCGAAGCCTGCGAGGGTAGTGAATCAGCACCAGCAGTACCAGAGCAGTATTTATTTTGATAATGAGGTGGATGAGTAGGATGATAATGGTGATGATGGTGGATAATGAGTAGGATGACTCCATCGCTTCATGAGATGATTTTCATCAAATCGACCCAGCCGCACGGTGGCATTTCACTCATGTTCGATCACACCCGCGACACCGACACCGACATTTGTGACTAACACAGAACAGCTACAAGAATCAAGAGTAATACATAAATCAAGAGAACAAGTTGGCTCCAATATCGCGATTAACTAGCTCAACAGTAGGTTACGCGGGTTCGCAAAAGTGGCTGTTGCATGGCTTCGTATTTACAGATACTGTGCTGGAGATCGATATATTATGGAATTACTTAACAAGCACCCGTTTCCCAATCAGGGGTACCGAATGGGGACGGCAAAAGGGACAACTCCCCCCCCCCCCACCTGAGAGGTGGTAGGCTCTAAAGAATCGAGCTGGAGCTCGGAAAATATTGCGCCAAGGTCCCGAAAATCACTAAGGTCCCAACAGAAATCTCGCCGGGCACCAAAATCGCACGGAAACCCGAAAACAATCAAGACGGGGCCACGACAAACTAAATAGGGACCACAAATACAAATTCTGGGCCGAAAAATCGTCCAGGAGCCTCCAAAAATCGCGCCAGATGTTGCCAAAAATCTCGCCCTGTCTCCCACAAAACTGTCACAAATCTCGCGAAATCGAGCCGGGCTTCTCAAAATCGCGCCGGGGCTTCGAAAGTTACACCGGGGTCAAACGATCCCGCCGGGAGGCACAAAAAGTCGATCCGGGTACCGCAAAATCACGCGAAGATCCGTAAAACTGACTCAGGCTCCCAAAAATCCGAAGAGTGACAAAAATCGTGATGTGGGCTCCAAATTAGAGCTTCACCCTCAAAAAAAAATATCGCCAAGGTCACGAAAAAATCGCAGCTGAACAACCAAAATTACGCAGAGGTTTCGAACACCCAGGTCAGGGCCTAAAAAATCGTGTCTGGGGCTACAAGCATTTGGGTCGAGACCCTAAATAAGCACAGCGGGGCGGTAAAAGCGCACCGAGAGACGGAAAACGTACCGGGGCCCTGTAAACACACACCGGGTCCCACAAAAAAGAGCTTTACGATATGCACCTCGGTCCTAAATAAGCACACCGGGGATCTTCAAAACACATCGGAGGCCCTTGAAACGTGCCGCGGTCCTCAAAGCATATAGGGGTCGAAAAGAAGGGGTCAGGATGTCAAAAACAGACCCGGTCCGCACAAAAACGACATCACCCTAAAAAGAACACACCTGGGCACAACAAGCACATCGGGGCCATCGAAAACGCGCCGGTCCTACACATACAAGGGAGCACACAAAAGCGCCAAAGCCCAGCAAAGGTGTTGCTTTCCACGCAACGTTCAGAATTTGGGGGCACTGCTGTACTTAGGAAAATGCGACATATTACTAGAATAATATCGCGCAACACCATTGCACAGCTGTGAAGCTCCCGGAATTCAGTCCGTTCATGCTGGTCTCCAGGCCAAACCTGTGTTTCCGGGCACAGGTCTTCAGAGGTTTCGACACACTGCACGTGGCCTGCAGAGCACAGGTCTTTACAGGTGTCGACACACTGCACGTGGCCTGCAGAGCATACGGATGCGTTCAAGCCGACCAACACCGGACTTACACAACACACATTCACTTCATCAAATATGCTAGACTTGAATCGTTTTAGTTCTCGTCTTGTCTCGATCGTTCTGTCGAGACGGGACGGCATCCATGTGCTGGAATGGAAATGGAATTGCTTCACTATGTTCTTTAAAAATAGACCCATTCAAAAAGTGTGGGAGGTGTCAGTCACCCTGTGAATTAGAAATGATGGAGGTATGTTGGCTTATCCACAGGAAAATCGAGTTGTCACTACTTATTTTAATACAAATTATGATGATCCCGCTTCAAAAACATGGTACAAATGCGGTGATTTAGTGACAAAAATGAGGGTATGTTGGGCCACGTCCAAATCCGTTTGCAACCCCCACCTCGGACACAAGTCATTCTAGGGAGACCACTGGCCAAAGTGCATGCAAATGGTCAAAATGGTTAGTCATAAGACGTCAATGTAAATTCAGACAGTCAGTATCAGTCAGCATTTTCAGTCACGTGCAGCGGCACGTAGAGGGTTGGGTTTAAACTTCGTAATCCTGGATGTGGAGCATATTTTTTTCAAACCTGCGATATCAGAATCCCAGTTTACACATTCCAGTGGATCCTGATAACTATATCACAGAGTAGGTAATTGTCAACGGCGCCATTGAACATCCCAACAACAAAAAAGAGAGAGAATCTGGAGGGAATAATGTTCTGAATGGCAAAAATCTAGTAACTGCTTATTTTTCCAACGCTGTGCACGTGCCTTTCCAAAAGCCAGTGCTATTCAGCATCATCAATCACGTGCGGCGGCACGTGCCTCTCGGATACATGCTGCAATTTACGCAATATGATGTAATTATGGTGCTGGCCAGGCACCATACAATGTGACGATTGTAGCCAAAAGCGATCAATGGGTGCAGTTTGTGGCTTTCGACTGTTACAAAGACACCACAAGGAAACGTCCGGCTCGTTTCCGTCACATGCGAAATTTTACGTTATATCCGATAAGAAACGGACTACGAGAAGCAGCCGACGTAGCGCCGACTAAGTACGACGGAGCACCGCCACGCGTACGGACGGTCGCCGCGTACTAACCTGCTTCAGTGTCCCTGCGCTGATAAGCCGACCGACCAGCACGGCGCGTAGCTCCTCTCCCGAACGAGGTGCCACGACTACTACCGTCGCCGCCGCCGCCGCCGCCGCCGCCGCCGCCGCTGCCGCCGCCACCGCCGCCGGACTGTGACGTCATACCGCCGACGTCACACCACGCGGTAATTGGCCGATATTGTCTGAGCGGGAAGACTTCAGACCGAACAAAAGATGAAGGGAGCGTGTTTTGTCACCTGATCACAGTGTCATGCCATCAAACCCGACCTTCCGCACCGCGACGGACCGCACACAAAACAAGCATTGAGAGCTTTCATTGTGTAAGAGCTTGTTGCAGCAATATCATTCTGATAATATAAATTTATTGCTAGAAGGTGGTGCCTGGGCAGGGAATTACCAACGATTGGTTTACACCGTCTATAAATTCGAAATGTAGCAATATGTTCACGAAATGCCTTCGTGGAAAACTACTACATCGAAAATGTCGGAGATGGGTGACGAAGGAACAAGTGGTCCGGAGATAAGTGGCATGTGGCCGATGAACCAGACATGAGTGGTTAGAGACGAGTGGTACTGAGCTGAGGTACCTGGGGTCGAGTGGACCGGAGGTGAACGACCTGTGGACGAATGACCTTGAGCTGAATGGCCTCGGATCAAGTAAGTGGATCGGAGATGAGTGGTGAGATCTAGTGGACCGGTGATGAGTGGTGAGATCTCGTGGACCGGAGATGAGTGGTGAGATCTAGTGGACCGGTGATGAGTGGTGAGATCTCGTGGACCGGAGATGAGTGGTTAGATCTAGTGGACCGGTGATGAGTGGTGAGATCTCGTGGACCGGAGATGAGTGGTGAGATCTAGTGGACCGGTGATGAGTGGTGAGATCTCGTGGACCGGAGATGAGTGGTGAGATCTAGTGGGCCGGAGATGAGTGGCCTGAGGTCGAGTGGTCTGAGGTCGAGTGGTCCGGGGATGAATGGCTTAGTGTTGAATGACCCGGAAATCAGTGGCTTGGGAACGAGTAGTTCGGGGATGAATGGCTTCGGGACGAGTAGACTGGAGATGAGTGGCTTAGGGATGAGCGATTTGTAGGTAAGTGATCAAGGGGCGAGTAGCCCTGGGATTAATGGCCCAGAGCCGAGTGACCCGAAGATGAGTGATCTGGGGGCGAATGGCCGGAGATGAATAGCTTATGATCAATTAGACCGGAGGTGAGTGGCCTGGGGTCGATTGATCCTGAGATGAGTGGTCTGGTGTCAATTTTACGAACTATGTGAATGGACCTGCGGTTCTTCTGCCTTGGGCGGGCTATACATGGATCAGATTCAGTATTGACGATACCATACGGTGAACATGAAATCACGTCGCCAGTCATATCATTGGAACGCCGCTCAAGATGAGCAAAATGAAAACAATAGTACCGATATACTTGCCTAGTGATCTCGAGTGCATCTGGTGAGCATTATTAAAGTTACACATATTTATACAAATAGCCTTTTGCTCATCTTAGGTCGGGAAATTCGAAGCAATTCAAAAGACACACATATATTTCGGCTCCTTCCCTTCCTCGTGGTACACAATTTACAACGAAATATGGTGCATCATTAAACAGAACAATACAAAATTATATTAAACAAAAACATGCGCTGCAGACCGTGCCGCCAAAGTGATCAGTACATACTCCTGGCATGTTAGTCAATATCACCATACCGTGTTGTAAAACATTTTGGCACGATCCCTGCTCTTCTGCATCAAGGGAGTTGCATTTTTGCATTCATTACAAGAATATGTGCAAGACAGTATACGTCCGATATCACGAATATTCCCTAACGTGTCTGGTGTGTGAATTGATTATCTAGGTGATACGATCTCCAGCATGCGCTTTGTATGAAGTCGTATTGTGTCATGTAGTGATGCACTGTATTTTGTAAAACTGTGTACCCTGAGGAAGGGCAGGAGCCGAAATGTAGGCGCAATTTGAATTGTTTCGACTTTCCTGACTTAAGATGAGGAAATGGCTATTTGTATTAAT
Source organism: Ashinkailepas kermadecensis (assembly GCA_034440615.1). Lineage (NCBI taxonomy): Eukaryota > Metazoa > Arthropoda > Thecostraca > Neolepadidae > Ashinkailepas > Ashinkailepas kermadecensis. Next base: position 243,464 of record JAOTOM010005165.1, read on the forward strand.
AATTATAACCTATGTACTCGCTACAATGTGCCCGTTTTCTTTCCCATATTGGAATAGCTACCAACGGTTGGAGTTAATTTCGTACTCAAATGAATGAGCAAATCATCTTAAGCCAACCGAAATCATCACAAATCATGTCTCCAATGAAGCGTAAAGCCGCCATGAGCCAGCCGGGAACTAACTAAAAGTTGTCTTCTGGTTACCGGTTAGAAACGAGGGGTGAAGTGCGAACGAATTTCATCTGATGTATGTGCGACAGAAGTTCGTCTGACCGATCTGGTGCGGCCCGGTCCGACCTGGTCCGGCCTGGTCCGGCACAGTCCGACCCGGTCCGGCACGGTCCGGCCCGGTCCGGCACGGTCTGACCCGGTACGACCCGGTCCGGCACGGTCCGGCCTGGTCCGGCCCGGTCCGGCACGGTCCGGCAAGGTCCGGCCCGGTCCGGCACGGTCTGACCCGGTACGACCCGGTCCGGCCCGGTCCGGCACGGTCCGGCCCGGTCCGGCCCGGTCCGGCACGGTCCGGCACGGTCCGACCTGGTCCGGCACGGTCCGGCCCGGTCCGGCACGGTCTGACCCGGTACGACCCGGTCTGACCCGGTACGACCCGGTCCGGCCCGGTCCGGCCCGGTCCGGCACGGTCCGACCCGGTCCGGCCCGGTCCGGCCCGGTCCGGCCCGGTCCGGCACGGTCTGGCCCGGTCCGACCCGGTCCGGCCCGGTCCGGCCCGGTCCGGCACGGTCTGACCCGGTACGACCCGGTCCGGCCCGGTCCGGCCCGGTCCGGCACGGTCCGGCACGGTCTGACCCGGTACGACCCGGTCCGGCACGGTCCGGCCCGGTCCGGCACGGTCCGGCCCGGTCCGGCACGGTCCGGCACGGTCCGGCCCGGTCCGGCACGGTCTGATCCGGTCCGGCACGGTCCGGCCCGGTCCGGCACGGTCCGGCCCGGTCCGGCACGGTCCGGCCCGGTCCGGCCCGGTCCGGCACGGTCCGGCCCGGTCCGGCACGGTCTGATCCGGTCCGGCACGGTCCGGCCCGGTCCGGCACGACGGTCAGGCTTTTGTAGCCTTAAACACTATTTTCTTGGTGCAGCGCTGCAGGCCCTGATTTGTTGCCTGCAGACATGACAGAAGTAGACATCCTCTTTTTATTGGATTTTGACGGTCTTCGCAACCGTATTTTCTTTGAAGTGGACGCATTTTGTTTGTGCTCAAAGAACGCTGTGCATGATGGACCTCGGTCGGTGGCGACCCAGTCGGCTCCGATTGAGAGTCGGCCAGCCAGCCGTCAGCCACGCCATGACGTCATGTTACACGTGACCTGTACACCCCGTGACCGGGCAGTGTCAGTTCCCGGCCGTCCGTTGCACTGAACGTTTGCATGCTGCATACACCGGGCAGGATGACTGGGAGACAAAATGGACCATGAAACAACGTGGCATCTATGCTTATTCCACCATCAGGCACAGTTACACTTAATTTTGAAGTACATACCTCGTGCTTCGCAGATCAGCACCACCTCGGTAAAACTTCTAATTTCAGCTAAAGCGAACTTTTTCTTCAATGCACTCATGCCAAAACTGAAGGTACCTTTTCTGCAGACGGGTTCGCATGCCAAAGATCGAGCCCACATCCCAAATGTGTTTGGCGGTGCCGATCTCAACGTTGCAGTGAATGTTTTATTCCCTGTTAAAGTCCGCAGACTACGTTCCCACCATATAATTTAAGTGAAATGCCACCTTGGTTTTATGACGCAAAACACTCGGCATTACTGTCAAAAGAAGCCGCTTTCCGTGGATTAAAACGAGACGCTGGAATCGAACGGGAACACGACTTTGCTAGAAAACGTACTGGTTCAAAACCCCAGCCAATGCCGAATACATTCAATATCTGCGCAAAATCACAGAGGGTTTTAACACTAATCCGAAACGATATTGATCGTATATACTGTGTGCCACTAAGCACTTCTGTAATACACCCACCCGTACTTCTGTAATACACCCACCCGTACTATGCGATCAAAACAATACACACACTCCTCTCCGATGACATAAAGCGAGCATGTGCGCTCCGCAATACATTTGCGGCGAAAGTCGCCGACTCTGTCAACAGTGTGCCGAATGCGCCGACGTATGCACTGGATTCCCTACCCCAACGTTACGTGTCTGACGGGACAGTCGGACCAGCTATGAAGCTTCTCAGATTCAACAAGGCATGTGGTCCAGAAAAATAAGCGCGAAGATAATCAGTGAATGTGCTGATGAACTAGTGGCCCCCTTAGAAAAATCATCCGCACGTCTGTCACTGGAAGCTGCGACATTCCAGAGAGATCGAGGCAGGCGAGGCTATACCAATATTTAAAAAAGGAGAGAAAGAAGTCAGTTCCGATTATTGGTCTGTATATCTGTTTCCTCTCTTCCGAAAGACGCCTGAATGCGCCAAGTACAGATATATTATTCGATGTGTGTCGCTTGTGCCGTCAGAAGCAGCACGGAGCTGTCAGATGTGTGTCGCTTGTGCTGTCAGAAGCAGCACGGAGCTATTCCACACCGGTCGGGCGCCGATCGTGCAAGTACTTCTACCGCGTACAAGTACAAGTACAGCTGAGTCCAGTGCAGCGTGAAGGGCCACACTGGACAGATACCAGGCGGACGCAATACCAAATATTCGGCCACTTTTAGAAGCGTTAATCATCAACTCATCATCCATAAACTGCAATATTCGTACAAATATGATATTTGGGTTTAAAATGATTCATCTCGTACCCGTCCGAGAGGCGTCAGAGGGTCGTTGTGAATGGCAAATCATTGAATTTAATATCAGCCGTTTCTGAAGCACCAGAAAGATCGTTGCCGGCTATCCCTATATTGTATTTAATTATAAATGACTTCCATTCAGAAATTCAGCTCCCGTGCGTCTTATACGGAGATAATGCGAACAAAATCGCCAAATTATACCTCCAGGCCCACGGACTGCTCTGCAAACCTGAGTCGTTTGCACGAGTAGTCCGGCAGATGGGATCTGAGGCTGGGGCCCACACAATGTAGATCGTTCATAATGACCCTGAGTCGCGCACCCGTCCGGACAACATGTGCTACAAATCACGAAGAGCTAGAGGCGGTGCAGGAAGTTAGAGATTTGGGTGTTATGCTAGATAGCAAGCTAACATTTTCCTTTCGCGTGTAAGCCACTGCCAGTAGAGCCAACAGGGCGCTGATCAGATCATTCCAGGCACGCTCAAAGAGGAATGTGGTTAGTCGTAGTTCACCCATAGCAGCCGCATTGTACCAACGTGCGTTCCATTCTCTGATATTGCGGTGCTGCGCGGCCCGGTGCGGCCAAGTGCCACAGTGTGCGGGCTGATCGTGTGCAGCACAAGCTTCTTATCTGACCTTCCCATCATGAACCAGGGACTCCACCAGCGCTCTACTGTGACATCGGCCCGGTGCGGCCAAGTGCCACAGTGTGCGGGCTGATCGTGTGCAGCACAAGCTAACCAGGCACTCCACCAGCGCTCTACTGTGACATCCTCAGTCGTCACTTCAAAATCACACTCCTTAAGCCTCGCAGAAACCAACATGATCTCCTTTTCCTGACAGAAAATAAGGTCAGGGAAATTAGTCCCCCCAGCCCTCCTCAGTTAATTTATTTGCATGTGCCGCAGCGATCAACTCGCACACAACAGCTGTTTACTGTGCCATGTGCACGAACTGAAACAGTTCGCTCCCGTCTTCTGTGCGGGTTTCCGAAAATAGCAAACTCGCGTTTCGCATGTTACGTGGCCACTGACTTTTTCGACGGCAGCACAGCCCTTGTGACTTGTACTGCGTTATATTCCATTTCATCAGTTCTGATATTTTGTATATCAGGCTGATATCACATCACGTCTCCTTAGATATGCTGTATACAATGTGTCCATGTACACATATTTATTGATGTCTTTAACATCGACTTCACCTGTGCTGAAAACAAATCTACCCACAGGCCATACCTAAAGGTAGATGTTGATTTACTCACCATGTATGGGTATCATGGACCAACTCACTTACGGTACATGTGTTTTCCCCATGTATTTATTCATAGCATAAGCAAAATCACATGGGCAAAATCCATCACCCTTCCTATGCGGGTTTGCTCGGCCAAAAACTCATGGGAGGTGTGTATGCAATCACATGCACAGCAGAGCACACCCGGCAGTAACGAGTAATGGAAAATATCCACACTGTGGGTGTCATAAGGATGTTCGCTCTTTGCATAAATTGCATGACACTTGGTTATGTCCCGCGCTGGCAAGGTCAATGGGTTGAGCAATACATGGTCGTTGGGTTTCGTCTTTTCGAAGTGGCGCCATCCTGTGTCGACAGCCAGAATGAAGACACGTGAGCATAAGCTTGAAGGCTCGGCAAGTTGCACCATATTTAATTCGTTTTGCTTGTCTGCAGTGAAGATGGATTGTCTATGGTAGTTAAATATATATCAAGGATCTGCACAATATGCCATACACACTTGACATTTTTCAGTGAACAAAAGTCATGCAATGGTGCATAGCCCTCACGGTGAGGATTGAATGTATCTTTCAGCGTAAAGAGCAAAACATTGCCAAATGGTATGAATGACCATAAAATAAGAAGCTTACTATGGCTGATATACTTCCCTAAACGGACGATGATTTATGAAAGCTATTTGGGCGCAAGCAATATGCAAGAAGACAACAGGTGGGACCAAATAGATTGGGGCACACACCATAGGGTCTGATGTAAAAAGGTAAAATTACTGTGGGAGCCAACATTGAGGTCGTACTTGCCCCCTCAAAGGTATGTCAAACAACACCGCTGCTGGCTTATTTGCATGGTCCTGTCCATACATAGGTACCTACATGCGTACAGTAGCGCAACCAGAGGGTGCTAAGGGGCCATACCCCCCCCCCATCGTGCCAGAGGTGTCCCAAATCGGCTTTGTTTGCCCGCTGGGGATCAGTAACAACTGCAGGCCTCCTGAGAGGTGGTGGGCTCCACACAAATGCGTCGGTATTTTGAGAAAAAAAATGTGCCCAAGCACCGAAGAAATCGCGCTGGGGCCCAAAAAAATTCGCGTGGAACCCCAAAAAATCCCATCGGGGTTCCCGAATAAATACAGCAGGGCCCCGAAAAACACGCACCGGGACACGTAAATCGTACCGGAGATCCCACAAAATCGTGTTTGGTTCCACAATTAGCCTCGAGCCCAAAAAAATTCGCGTCGAGGCCCGCAAATAAATACAGCTGGACCCCGCAAAAGCGCGTCGAGGCCCAAAAAAATCCGGCCGTGACCCCAAAAATTCCGGTCGGGGTCCCAAATAAATCAGCGGGCCTAGAAAAATCGCTCTGGGGCACAAAAATACCTTCGCGCCCCCACCTCCCCACCAAAAAAGAAAATGGTCAGGGACCCAAATGAAGATAGCGGGACCACGAATACTCTGGCCGGGTCCAGAAAATCGTATTGGGGGCCTCAAAATCCCACTTGGGCCCCCAAATTCGTATTGAGTCCTCCAAAAAATTGGTGTCGAGGGCTCGAGATAAACAACAGGGCTCTAGAAAAAATCGCCCAGAGGACCGAAAGCCGCACCGGGCCGCCAAAAAATCGCGCTGGAGTCTCGAAATTCCCGTCGTGGCCCCAGCTGCGTACAGCCGAGCCACACGAACTCACGTCGAGGTTCACGAATTCGCACCGGATGCCCAAAAGTCCAGCTGGGTGTTACATAATTTGATGTGGCCCGAAAAAAAAGTCGAGTCGAGGGCTTCAGATAAATGCAGCAGGGCCCAGTAAAATCTGCACTGAGACCTAAAAAATTATGTCGATGACACGAAAAGTTCCCGTCGGGGCCCCAAATAAAGCCAGCGGGACCCCGAAAACTTGTACCTGGGCCCGAAAATCGAACCGGAGGCCCCAAATCGCGCTATGGCCCCAAAATTCGCGTCGTGACCAACAAAAAGCCCGCGTCGAGGGTCCAAAATAAAGAGCGAGGTTCAGAGAATTCGAAAGGAGGCCTGAAAATCGCGCCGGGATCCAAAATTCGCGCTGGGGTCAGACCATTCCCATCGTGGCCCCAACTAAATACAGCGGGGCCCCGGGAACTCGCGCCGCAGCCCCAAAATTGCGCCGGGCTCCCAAGAACGCGCCAGATCCTAAACAATCTGGCCTTTGGGACCCAAAATATTCGCATCGATGGCTGCAGATAAATACGGCGGCCGTCTTTGACTCAGCTCGGTCAATGGTCTTTCATGACCTGAGGTTGAAAGTTCCACATCAAACGCTAAATGATGAAGGAAAGGTATTGAAAGTTTCGCGCCGCGGCGAGCCGCCGTTCTTCTCTATCGCGGGAAAACCTTAGGGGGAATAAAAATATCCCCGAAGGGTCAACCCTAAAGAACATTCGTCATCTGGCTAGCTTCTATGGGCACAAGAGGTTTGAGGCATGATACAATACCCATCCCCTGCCGATTCCAAGCCGAGTATGCTAGAAAAACGCCAATCAGCGTTTTCGTAATTTTAATAAACGTCATTTCGTTTATGACGAAATCTCGCAATTGACACCAAATGTGACCCCATGGGGTCATTGGCCGAACTCTTGTGTCGAGTCAAATCTATTATATTTGTGGAAAAGTAATTAATATCACACATGTTGCCGAAGTTACTGCTGGGTAGCACATTGTAGCCATGTAGAAGAGCCTTTAGAATAGATGAAGCCAAGCGATTTTAGCATATTTTTAGGTATCACTAAAGGAACATCTTTATTTTCTATCACTGTCTATCCTGTCCGAGAAGCAAATCATTTTAATGTGATATCTTGGCGTAGAAAAGTCGCTGCTCCTGCCGTACATGGCACACAATACCTGATTTGGAACGAGACGTAAGCGTTTACAATCACTGCCGTGAAGTGCAGTGGAGTATGCAAACGACACACATGCATGGTAGGTAACGGTAAGGAATATGGACTAAAACGTGACTACCTTCCATCGCTCTCCTTCGTATTTCAGTTACATGGTCCGCGCCTGCTAAAAAGAGATATTTCACTGTCCGTGGAATTTATGATAGAATGTCACGCATGTGGTTTACGATCAGGCTATGTGATTTTTAAAGTGAATGCACTGCGCCGAATTGTCGACAGAAGGTTTACTTAGTTCTGAGCTTCCTGCACCTACGTGAAAATTGGCCGCAATATAGTCACTGGCTGCCAAGAGAGCGCATCTCGGTGTGATGCCCGATCATATGTCTGCAGCAGGAGAGACGCATAGCACGTCTCTTGCCTTCGCTCGGTCAGCGCCCCCAATGGCGTCTTGTAGGTACCGGTAGAGATACTTCACACTGACTCATGACTTTCAGATCTACTTGGGCGGCGGGTGAGGACGTCGGACGGCAGCGGTCACTGCCCTTGGGCTACTCCCCTCCCCTCTCGCCTTCCCGGCTACGTTAGCAGCGGTCGATGGGATGATGGGTGGAGAGGCCACTGCCATTGGGCTATTCCCCTTCCCTCCCGCCTTCCCGGCTACGTCAGCAGCGGTCGATGGGATGATGGGTGGAGAGGCCACTGCCCTTGGGCTACTCCCCTCCCCTCCCGCCTTCCCGGCTACGTCAGCAGCGGTCGATGGGATGATGGGTGGAGAGGACACTGCCCTTGGGCTACTCCCCTCCCCTCCCGCCTTCCCGGCTACGTCAGCAGCGGTCGATGGGATGATGGGTGGAGAGGACACTGCCCTTGGGCTACTCCCTCCCTCCCGCCTTCCCGGCTACGTCAGCAGCGGTCGATGGGATGATGGGTGGAGAGGCCACTGCCCTTGGGCTACTCCCCTCCTCCCGCCTTCCCGGCTACGTAGCAGCGGTCGATGGGATGATGGGTGGAGAGGCCACTGCCCTTGGGCTACTCCCTCCTCCCGCCTTCCCGGCTACGTGCAGCGGTCGATGGGATGATGGGTGGAGAGGACACTGCCCTTGGGCTCCCTCCCTCCCGCCTTCCCGGCTACGTCGCAGCGGTCGATGGGATGATGGGTGGAGAGGCCACGCCCTTGGGCTACTCCCTCCCCTCCCGCCTTCCCGGCTACGTCAGCAGCGGTCGATGGGATGATGGGTGGAGAGGACACTGCCCTTGGGCTACTCCCCTCCCCTCCCGCCTTCCCGGCTACGTCAGCAGCGGTCGATGGGATGATGGGTGGAGAGGACACTGCCCTTGGGCTACTCCCCTCCCCTCCCGCCTTCCCGGCTACGTCAGCAGCGGTCGATGGGATGATGGGTGGAGAGGCCACTGCCATTGGGCTATTCCCCTTCCCTCCCGCCTTCCCGGCTACGTCAGCAGCGGTCGATGGGATGATGGGTGGAGAGGACACTGCCCTTGGGCTACTCCCCTCCCCTCCCGCCTTCCCGGCTACGTCAGCAGCGGTCGATGGGATGATGGGTGGAGAGGAAACTGCCGTCGGCAGCAAACATCAGAGATGATCGGGAAATATTGGTGGTTTATGGTAAGCAGTGAGCAGCCAGTGCGGCCCTCCGTCGTGGCCTCGCCGACCTGCAGCCGGCCCGCGCGACCCAGCGCTGGGGCGAGCGGTGTGTTGGGGCGAACGTTGGTCCCCGTGTTCGGCCGGCGCTCACGGACGCGCTGACACTCGGCCGAGGCGACGCGTAGCGCAAAACAGCTGTGTTGGTGACAAATGTGGCGCGGTGTTGTACGTTGTCCCGTGTTATCAACGCGGTATGAAGTTGGCCGCACCAGGGCCGATGCAAGCAGTCAGTGGGAACTCTTTGAGAGTGACAATAATTTGGTCCGACAAGGTGAAGCGTTGACAACCTTCATTTAAATATAAGTGCTTGGGATTTCAGCACCCAAGTACACTAGTTGTTCATGTTGTGTCGTTGTTCTAAGATTGATTAAATGTGACATTATTCCAATATTGTAATTTGTACCCAGCCTGGGAATTGAGTTATATGAGGGAGGGGGTAGGTGGTTCCCCTGGCTCCAGCAGCATGCATTGCTATTCTGTCGGCATCCCAGCTGCCGTGGTGTCCAGACCCGCGGTGGGTTAAAACAGCCCGATATAGTGTACAGATCACCGGGGGTTAGCACAGCCTGGTATAACATCCAGACCAGAGGCATGGGTTAACACAACCCGGTATCGTGTCCAGACCCGAGGTGGGTTAACACAGCCAAGTGTACAGACCACCGGGGGTTAGCACAGCCCGGTATAGCGTCCAGACCAGAGGCATGGGTTATCACAGCCCGGTATAGAGTCGAGACCCGAGGTGGGTTAACACAGCCAAGTGTGCAGACCACCGATGGGTTAACACAGTCTGGCATAGTGTCCAGATCCTCTGCGGGTTAACACATCCCGGTATGGTGTCCAGACCACAGGCGGGTTAACACAGCTCGGCATAGTGTCCAGACCCCCGCCGGGGCGAGGTAACATGCCACAGGAGAGTGGCGGATTCCGCCTACCTTTCCTGTTTGTATTTTTTCGACGAAGTCTCATAAACGGCCATGGATATTGTAATGGAATCTCGTAGCTGTTCCAAATTGATAAGTGCGTCCTATGAAAAACACTTTTTGAAATCAGTTTATAAACATGGGAGCCAATAGTTGATACACTAATCCTATACAAACATTATTTTTTTAATTCGTTGGTAGAGATAGGAACGGTGGGATGCAAAGTTGGCCAACCAGCCGTGTAGCGTTCAAGATGACAAAGGTTTCGTCGGCGCGGTGGCGTGGCGGCCCAGTGTGTCGGCCGACCTCGACCTCATTTGACCCTGAAAACTGAACCTGAAATTGACCCTGAAATAGCCTGGCATTTCGTGCGCAGAGCCTGGCCCTTTCCCAAGATGGTTTGCTGGATTTGCCGCCGAGCTGGAGTACGATCGAGTACAAATACATCCTACATAATGAAGGGCGTCTCTCGGACGACTCGGACGAACTTTTCCAACCAGCGTTCATGTTAAGCTGCCTCTCGGCGGAAGGAAGGAGATTCTAGCTAATAAGGTGACGGATGGATGGGAGCGAGTCCTCATGCTAAGCTGCCTCTCGGTGGAAAGAACGATATTCTAGCTAATAAGGTGACAGATGGATGGTAACTAGTCTTCATGCTAAGCTGCCTCTCGGTGGAAAGAACGAGATTCTAGTTAATAAGGTGACAGATGGATGGTAACTAGTCTTCATGCTAAGCTGCCTCCCGGTGGAAAGTATGAGATTCTAGCTAATGAGGTGACATATGGATCAACTAGTATTCATGGTAAGCTGCCTCTCTGTGAAAAGAAGGAAATTCTGGCTCATAAGGCGACTGGTCATGGAAACTATTCTTTATCCTCCCCAGTAGTCGCGAAATCTGTTCTTTGTACAAGATATGAAGACAATCATGTCCGGCAATCATTGGATCTCATCTTTATTGCGCGGTTGGTGACATCACATCGGAGCCAGATTGACCTTTTTCTTGACAGTAAAAGCCCCTAGTTTCTGAATGCCGAAGTTCCGAATTCTGAAACGTATTTGTGTCGACTCCGGATGCCCCGCGTGAAGTGGCTATTTCAATGATGCATTATATTATTCAATATATACATGAATTGCAGCTCAACACATTTTCAGGCTCGACATTTTTATTCGAGACAGGAATCCAAAGATGCATGGCGGTGGAGCTATTTAGAGCCCAATGTATTTGCTCGAACAACCCAGCAGCTTCACAGGCGAGGCAGACTCTCGAAACAAACATGGCGACATACCCTGGAAACGTGTGATAAAGTTGCTTGGCATACAGCATGGAATTGTTGTGATTATACCCGTTACACTTGCTGGTATGAAATAATGGAGGGGTTTATGGGTGCATTGAACAAAGATGTTCACCCCTTCCATAGGTGCGTTTTGGTCTTCATCGGAATTTCTTAATTTTCAAACATTCGAGGTGGATGTCAAACTTCACATGCCATCTTCTAGCTCAGATGATCCACCCACCCCTTCCCAACCGATATAAATTTGCGAATACTCCATCAGCTACCGCCGAGCATCTGAAATGAGGATCCACGGGCAGCATTAATATAATCTACAGTTCCCCTCACCGTCGCTCAGAGTTATAAGGCCTCTCCCCTATAGCTGGAGAGTGGGAATGAGCCGTTTTCGAGTCATTGCCTCACATGCAATATTACAGGGCTGAGCATCGCTGGCCTGAATTATTGGAGAGGGTGCAGAGAGCTGCAGCCATGTTTGACCCTTGTTCTTGTGCCGTGCCATCCTTCGTTCGGCTGCACCAGCATGGCTGCATGAGACAAACATCGGCGTGAAGCATGCTGGATGTAAGACGAACATCCAGCATGCTTCACATCGGCGTCTCGATGCGATGCCATCACCAGAGGTCCAGTTTCGTACTCAATGTTGGTCCATTTATATTGCATCGACCTGACCGAAGCATGAGTGGTTGGGTGTGCGCCCAAATCGACATGGCAGACGTGTCTCGAACATAGACCACCGAACATCTCGGTGGTCTGTGTACACGTGGGCAGGGGTACCAATAAATGTATTTGTCGCTCACGAAAATTCACGGGGAACATTTTCTCCGATAAACGAATGCTGTGAGAAACGAAAATGTGGCTTCCCTTAGAGCGGAAAGTGGTTGTACTTCGGAAATTTAATAGCACCTCTATGCCGTTGCACTAAAAATTGCCAGAAGGTCCTTTCGACCTCGATCCAAAATCCGTCGAGTCACAATGCCAACGGCATCTCGATTCTCGCCTAACCACTCCCGATTACACTGGGTTTGTCGCCCGAGTGACAACAAATTGTCACCAATACCAGCTGCTACGCTACTGAAAAGAGATCTTGCGTTGTGGGTAAGCTTTAGCTTGGCACGGACGACCCTTTGTCCGCTGCATGGTATTCGCTCTAGGGCAACTGTAGCTTCAAGCACGCAGGGGTAGTTAACGATATTATGGAGGCATTTAGCACACAAACTCGCACATATGCATAATTAGGCTTACATTGTATAGCGTGCAGCCCACCATAACGTGATTTATAGTTGGCTTTCTGTGCATCCGGCAATGAGGTGTAAATGGGGGGGGGGGGATCTCGGTCAGGCTGTCTCTCGTCGGCCGGGTGGAGGGAGTACTGTGCTTCATAAAATATTGTTGCTGTATATCTTTCACGAATATGTGATAAATTAGGGGACATAAATGCACCGTGTAAACATGTTAACTGATCGTTAATGCACGTATTTTCCATACCCTCACGAAGCCACTTCTTTAAATTACATCATACTGCATGCTTTCGTGAGATTTCAACGTATTCTAATTAAAGTCAAGTCAAAATACCTCGCGCTGTCTGCAAATAACATGACAACGCGAGTGGTACAGTTCGTGTAATGAATACAATATAAACGCAGCTTCATATGCACTCTCTGGGCATCAAGATGTGCTGAGGACGCACAACTCGCAGGGAGCCGTATAGATGGGCTGAGGACATGCAGTTCGCAGTCAGCTGTACTTAGATTCTGCAAACCAACATAGAACTGAAACTAAACTGAGTATCCACCCTGAGAAAAGAGGAATAAGGTTGTTAGGGATAGAAATCGCTCCTAATGCATGTTCCACTTGCATCTCTTGCCTTGTCTGAGAAGTCTAGCGTCACTCTGTTAAGTACAACCCCTCACCCGCTTCATTTTTTAAGTGATTCCGATTTGAGGAAATCACCAAAAGCATATAGGAGGCGAAACATTTCCTCGAAGTTTGGTGGGTAAAAGGATGGATATTACTGCTAATTCACCCGAAAAACGGCATATTTGTACAGAGCCGACGTAAAAATCAAAGTCCGGGGTGGGTTAAGAAGTCGCGGGGGATTTTTACGCCACCCCCTCCCCTCTCCACTGAGGGTTTTCCACGACAGATAAAAAAATTCGGCGCGGTGGGCCGCGAGATTTTCAGTACCATTTCTGTCATCTTTTTTGCGTTTGATTTGCAAGTTTCAATCTCGGGTCATGTAAGGTCATTGACCTAACTCACGTCCCAGAGCTCCATCATCAAAATTGGTTCAGGATTGGTAGCTCATCTGAATGAAAATACGCTTAAATAAAGCTTGGTACGTGAGTACAATTAGGCTATGACCACAAAACGTATATTTCGGATTTCTATCATGGTCAATTTTGGACCAACTTTCCTATTTTTGTAATACGCATGCTCTTCTAACATAATTTTCCCTTGGTATACATGCAGACATATGAGGAGAAGTTACTTTTCCAATCTAATTAACATCCGTCGAGTGACCTGGGGTCAGGCGAAGATAAAGTGCGCGTCGGCAAAACCTATTTTGACACTCCTGTTTGTGTGGCTTCTTTCTAGTTTTCATGGCCTAAATAGTACCAAACTTGCATTGCACAATCTAAATTATCGAATTGAACCGAAGCTATGAATGATAGTGAAAGTCAAGGTCATCCTAGGTCATTGACCTATGGCAGTTTTCAGATTTTTTAAAGTTCCATACATGTGAAAATATATTGAAGTGAAGCTTTCCAGATGACTACAATTTGGCAGTGTTTACAGCACGTATGTCTTGGAATTGTGTTTGACGTCAGGTCAGTGACCTAAGGTTACCGCCAAGTTTGGCCCATGATGTAACAACGCGACCATTTGTGTAACATTTGCTGCATAATTAGCCTTCAATTAGCGTGCGTTTTAACTATGTGTCTTTAACAGAAATAGAGATATAAAATTTGTTAAAAAGTCAATTTGTGTCGGAAAAGCACCACTTATCGTCTCAAAATTATTTTAAACTAACAAAATGAGGCCATATTCAGGCCATACTCGTTGAGGGCTTTCCAATGCTACCCGGATCGTGCATATACAGCTCTTAATTTAGAGGTTAGGTCTTTATGACCCCCCCCCGACACAGAGTGTGAGGATCTGGCCGGAGAGACCGGGGCGGGTTAATTCCGGTACAATTTATTGATGCATGCTCAGGCAGGAAATTCCTTTTAAAGCGAAGGGATGAACAGCCTCAGCATACACAATTCCGCCAGAATGTACGAGAATATATTAGCGTTGCCTGATGGATTTCGCCCTCTTATATTTTCGAGCAACACGTGTTATGTGCTTAGAAAACGCTTCTGATTTTGTGAAATGGTTGCATACCTACTTCAAATATGACCGGAACACATCGAGTCTTGAGGAGTTGCCGAGAGGTCCGTCGCAGTCCCTGCACCTCACCACCACGCAGACGCAGATGCACCCACCTCACATGGGTGAGTACCAATACAGCTTCTCATCAAGCGTGATGAACCCACCTCACATAGATTAGGACCAATACAGCTTCTCAGCACACCCAAACGCAAGTGCACCCACCTCACATGAGTTAGAACCAACACAGCTTTTCATCAACACCCAGACGCAGGTGCACCCACCGCACATGGGTTGGTACCGATACAGCTTCTCACCACCACCCAGACGCAGGTGCACCCACCGCACATGGGTTGGTACCGATACAGCTTCTCACCACCACCCAGACGCAGGTGCACCCACCGCACATGGATTAGTACCGATACAGCTTCTCACCACCACCCAGACGCATGTGCACCCACCGCACATGGGTTAGTACCGATACAGCTTCTCACCACCACCTGCAGACGCCGGTGCCCACCTCATATTGATTAGTATCGGTACAACTTTTCACCACCACGCACACAAATTACGTCATGGCCAGCATCAGATGACGTTACGACCAGCATCAGATGCTCCGTCAGCTGACACCGTAACACGTGTCAGGTGACACCGTGACACATGTCAGGTGACCCGCTTACACCAGATGTCCCACCGCTGACACCGTGACACGTGTCAGCTGACACCGTGACACGTGTTACCTGACACAGTGACACGTGTCACCTGACTCCCTGACCAAGCTTGCTGGATATCCACTGCCGACCTGCTGAGCCATGCTGAACTGGACAGCCACACAGGACAAGCAGCTGGCCCGGTGTGGAGTGTTGATGCTCACGACACCTGCACTGAACTCGGACCAGCCGCTCACTACAAGACTGCAACTTGTCGGCGCCCGTGTAGCATGCCTTATGTTAATTGTATGCCTTTTATACGACATCTGCACATTACTGCAAGGTTTACGGGTTATGTAGCTCCACCCGCAGCTGCGCAGAACGGTCGGGTATGCAGACCGTGGAGAACTGCCGGCAGCGACGCGGGGATGATGAGGGATGCAGGGATCAGGTCCGGGCTTCACTTAGAGACGCGGTAGATGCTGGCGGGGGATGCTGGCGGGGGTGGAACAGTGCACCGAATCAGAGTTGTGACAGCCTATAATTACCGGCGTAGTTACCGGGCCGGCGGCTGGTCAGGACCTGGTCAGGACCCGGTCAGGACCTGGTCAGGCGGATGGTCAGGACCTGGTCAGGACCTGGTTAGGACCTGATCAGGACCTGGTCAGGACCTGGTCAGGCGGATGGTCAGGATCTGGTCAGGATCTGGTCAGGACCTGATCAGGACCTGGTCAGGACCTGGTCAGGACCTGGTCAGGGCCCGGTCAGGACCTGATCAGGACCTGGTCAGGACCCGGTCAGGACCTGGTTAGGACCTGGTCAGGACCCAGTCAGGACCTGGTCAGGGCCCGGTCAGGCGGATGGTCAGGACCTGATCAGGACCTGGTCAGGACCCGGTCAGGACCTGGTCAGGCGGCTGGTCAGGACCTGATCAGGACCTGGTCAGGACCTGGTCAGGACCTGGTCAGGCGGATGATCAGGATCTGGTCAGGATCTGGTCAGGACCTCGTCAGGACCTAGTCAGGTGGCTGGCCAGGGCCTGGTCAGGGCCCTGGCCAGGCCACATTATCCAGTCAGTCCCGCGGCCAGAGGCGGGTCCATCTCAGCTGGGCATTCCGGCCGTGTTATCGACTGTTGATTAGTCCAGAACACGCGCGGCACTGTTCGCCGCGGTTCAGGCCGGACTCGTGCAGGCTGCCGTGGACTCGCCAGACGAGCCGCGAATCGGTGGCCCGAGGCGCTGGTAACCTGGCAGCCGGCAACGGTAGCCGCCGCACCGCTCAGCGGATATAGCGACCATAGCGACCATCACGACCATAGCGACCATGGCGACCATAGCGACCATGGCGACCATGGCGACCATAGCGACCATAGCGACCATAGCGACCATAGCGACCATAGCGACCATAGCGACCATAGCGACCATCACGACCATGGCGACAATAACGATCACAACGACCAGTGGCCACAGCCACACCACCAGGGTCACCACTGGTACACCGCTCAGTGACACCACCAGGGTCACCACTGGTACACCGCTCAGTGACACCACCAGGGTCACCACTGGTACACCGCTCAGTGACACCGCCAGGGTCACCACTGGTACACCACTCAGTGACACCACCAGGGTCACCACTGGTGCAGCGTTCAGTGACACAATCTGGGTCACCACTGGTGCTCCGCTCAGTGAATCACCATGGTAACCACTGGTGCAGTCACCACTGGTGACCGACGGCCATTACCGTGAGCGACTGGCTTTGAAGAAAAGGTCACACAAATTAGCATATTTATCGAAACTTACAAGCAACTTATTCAGATTTAATTTTCGCCGAGTGGCGAACATGAAATCCGAAGAAGGAACAATGCTGTGGCATGTAATAGATACCCAGGATTTCTCGGATACGGAATTTTTAAACACTCGTGAAGAAACTCGTTTTGGACTTAGTGTCCGCTGTAGAACCCATCGCCATCACCGGCGCTGGAGGTAGCCACTGCCGGCAGCAGCTGATCCTTGGTCATTCACTGACGGTCATGGTGATCGTGGATACGGTTTTCATATTACTAGTGGTTCACTCACGGTCATGGTGATCGTGGATACGGTCTTCACATTACTAGATTCGCTCCCGGTCATGGTGATCGTGGATACGGTCTTCACATTAGTAGTGATTCACTCACGGTCATGGTGATCGTGGATACGGTCTTCACATTACTAGTGATTCACTGACGGTCATGGTGATCGTGGATACGGTCTTCGCATTACTGGTGATTATCTCACTGCAATGGTGATGGTGGGTATGGTGATTATAGAACTAGTGGATAGGTTGGAAACAGTAGCTATTGAAGCCTGACAGCTCCCCCCCCCCACACACAAACACTAAGCGCCGCTACGATGGGGGACGGGGAACGCATTCCTAAATGTCGTGAAACTTAGTTATCAGCTTGTGGCGTTGCATGAAAAGAAAATCGATGTAAAACCCTATCGTCCACACCCCGCCACCATATTCGAGATAGGTGGTGACGCCTTTGTCCCCTACCTCTGAAGAAGCCGCCCAGTCTCCGGCGTCTTCCACGAGATAAAACCGATATGGGAAGAGAGACGATAGATTGCCATCTTGGGTCTCTCTATGAGTCCCCAAGGTCTCTCTACTGGCAATCTCAAGATCCACGAAACGACCTGTCCCTGGGGATAATCAGACACTAGCCTGCGTGTAGGAATGGTTTGTGAAATTGGTTGGGCCGAATGTCATGGGCATGGGAAAGGTGAGGGCCAGGGGCCACAGGGGCGGATACAGAGGGGACACTGGGGGCACCATTCATGTGACCTATGAAGAAGCATATTCAGGCAAGTCCCTTAATCCCCTGGTACATACTTCTCCAATTTGTGTGATATTGTGGTGAACAGAATCAGAGAATCAAGAGGCGGTACAAATTAGAGCCAAACAGGTAGCCAAAATCCATTTATGTTCCTTACGAAAAAAAAGTGTATACCCAAATATGCTTAGCTAACACAAACGGCTATTGGCTGCACCTAGACCTTCCTTACCCGGCTATTGGCTGCACCTCGATCTTCCTTACCATCCGCACCAGATGATTGCCTCGTGTCCACGAAATCTCGTTGAATGTGTGATGGTTTGCAGTCTGGCTGATGAGTGATTGGCAGGTACCAACTAACCAACTGACAACAGACCAACACAAGGATGTCAATTGTTTTGCGGTCCAGCATGGTAATGAACGGGGTGTCACCATGGTATATTTGAATCTGCACAATTTCACTTTTATAAGTGGAATTATTCTGAGATCTAGATGAATAATGCACGATATTTCTTCAGCCAAATGGTGAAATACAAAGTGATACCTATTTGCAGTACAACATATTCAAGTGCTATATAAATAACGACTAATTCAAGATTATGACAATCTAGATGAGATTGATGGAAAAGAGTCGATAATTACAAGCAATCTATCTCAATCATGTATAATTTGGTCTCCTAAAAATGACCCTTACAACACAACTATGGTGCAGTGGACATCAAAGCATCTGCATCTTCTATTCTGGTTTTCTTCACCCTTTTCATTATGTTTGTTTTGTGGAGCACACTCAGGAAGAGCTTGGATGGGTTTCTGATGGCATATTGTGGTTTCTAGTACAAAACGATCATTTCCCTCTCCGTCCCTGTCGTGATTTCAAGATCGTTTCAGATTGGTCGTGTTACTCTGTCCTGATTCCTCTGCCAGTGATACTGATATCCAGAGCCTGAGACCGCAGTACACAGCTAAGTATCATTACGGTAGCTCCAATCATGGGCGGATACAGGAGAGACACTGGGGGTATACCCCCCCCCACCATGGAAAGTGGTCCCAATCCGACCGACAAAAGACGTCCCTCCTGGAAGGTTAGAGTGCATGTCCGCAACTGATTTTTCAGCCCGAGGCGCCCATCAACGGAGGAAACCCGAAAAGACTCAGTGTGCCGGAGTGCACCCATTTCCCGCTGAACAGATTTTGAGCCGAAGTCGCCCCTCCAGGTACTTTCGCAGTGGAGCCCCTGCCCCCACCCCACCCCCCTCACCCCCCAAAAAAAATGGCGTCCTGACAGACAAGTATGGAAATTCCGGGACCCACCTCTGACTCCAAGTCCAGTCCACCATTAGCACCACTCTAATATACCCACCAATGGCATAAAGCCGCCTAGGCAATCTTCTCACATATTCTTTCTCCGTGCAATGCTCTAAATACTTTTAAATATTTACGCCCTGTGCCTGTTTAACCACTCGGCACGCCTGACTATGCCAGGCGGGAAGAGTTGGAACTCAGCTATGACGTCACGAAAGCATAGTCAATCAGCATCTTGCGGCACAGCCTTTTAAATCGGTGGGTTGATTAAGGCCCGCTACTCACTAATCATACGACTCATAGGGGCTAAAGTAGTTCTCATCATGTTTGTGACATATTTTATATCTTCTAGAACTATCAATTCAGGTTTCCACATCGAATCTCCTAACCACTGCTGGTCGTTACTTCGTCTTCTCCTTGGGCTGGATCACATATTAACCAAGGTGTTAGGTATGTCTCCCTGGAATTTCTCGGTTCACCCCAAATGCAATCATTTCAGTACACCGCGAAGCGAAACATGAAGTTCCTAAAAAATGATAACATGTGGTCTTTTACATTTAAATTTGGTTGCAAGACGGCCGAGTACCTGGTATCAGCTATTCCCACCGGACCTACCCACGTCGCTAAGCTTAACACGAGGTTCCATTTTTATACACGTCGAGTGGCCCATATAAACCTACATATTGAGCAGGTGACAGGACTTCACGTTTGAATGAAGAAAAACACAGATTTTTCCTCATAAAAGGGCATGATCATGGGTGAACATTGTACCTCTTGGCATGGGTATAGCCACGGTTTCGAAATTGGGAGAGGGGGGACAAACCAGGGATGCGGTAAGTTTGGACAGGATAGATGGGTAGCCCTGCCTCCCCCCCCCCATGCGTGCGTGTAAGTGCGTTAAACGTTGCCCTCTTGTAGCATGAGAGACATAAAATATTGAAGGTTTATTGTAGTAAATATTGACATATAATAACCTTTCCCATGCTTTCCTGTTTTATGGGGAATCATTTCGATGCAATAACAACCAAGGCGGATAAGGGTGTGGCACTGAAGGCATGTGCCCTCCCCCCCTCCCACACATGGAAGGTGGCGCCCCTGTGAAAAGGCTCCAGTGTACCCGCTCGAATTGTTCAGCTAGAGGAGCCCCTATGAAAGGAAAAGGCACCAACTTGGAAGGAAAGGCGCCCCTTCGGGAAGGACCGAGTACAACCCGCCCCTTCGAATCTTTCAACCAGAGGCGCCCCTCCAGGTGCCTTCGCAGTGGCGCTGCTCCAAAGAAATGGTGCCCTTCCAGACAAATGCTCCCCTTGACAATTTCTGGATCCACCCCTGATTACAACATTGCTCTCTCGCGGTTATGACCTCCGGCTGGTTGTAAAATCGTGCGCAATCACGTGTGGCTTCTCTTGAAAATGTCACAACTCCCGTTGAACCATGAATAGCATGAAAAGGGTCAATTTGAAAAAAAGGTTCTATAATTTATATGTCCGGAACAGCAATGTGACAGTGTAAAATAAAAACCAGCGATGAGAGCGCCGTCCGAGCAGATTATGACGGATTCCTTGGGCGAGCTCCTAGTCATATAGGATATGAGTTCCTACTACCACAACGACTGCAAACAAAAGAGATATGATCCTCTTATTCCTATTACACTCAATCATTGTACACACACCGGACCTTCGGCACCTTCGAAATTATTTCGATATCTCAACATTCTGATACCGTACGACAAGCCATACGACAGAATGACACCCACATAATGCAAATTGAAGCCATAGCGACGAAACGCGAGGACTTTGAAAAATTAAAACCAATATTTGACCTTGAGGTCAAAGATTGGTTAACCTGACACGTTCCGGGTTGCAATGTAACTCGAGGGTTGCCCATGGGCTATCTCTTGATACCAAATGTGGACAGGTTGGGGCGAAGAAAAATGCGAGGCGACCGACGAAATTGGCTAGACCTTTGACCTTTGAAATTAGTTCGATTTCGTAACATTATAATATGGCACAAGCCATGTCGAACCGCTTGGTACAAATTGAACCCATAGCGACCAATCGCGAGGACTTCGAAAAATTCAAACTAGCATTGACCTTGAGGTTTGACCTTAGCATTTCCCGGTTTCAAAATGTTACTCCAGGGTTCGCCTTGGGCTACTGCTTGATAGTGGATCTGGGTAGGCTTGGGCGACCCCCCTCCCCCCCAACAAAACAAAAAAAAACATAATAATATGCAAGGAAACCGAAAAAAATCAGGTTGAATTTTGACCAGTCGAGATAATTTCGAATTATCAACTTTCTGATAACACACAACAAGCGACGTAGAATGACATCAATGTTCTGCAAATTTAAGTCATAGCGACGAAACGCGAGGTCATCGAAGAAGTCAATCAAACCTTTGACCTTGATATGTCCTGGTTTTAAATGTTACTGGAGTGTTCACCACTGGCTATTGCTTGATACCAGATTTGGATAGGTTTGAGCGGAAACGAAAAAAATGAGGTAACCGTAGGATCAGCTTGGTCTTTGCCCTTTGATTTGACCAAAAATGACAATGCATATTACCTATGCATATTACGTAGGTACTGACTACATAGGCTTTTTACGTCGGTTACCGGTAAAGAGATTCCATGCATAAAAAAAATAATATGTCCATGAAAATGTACTCAGGAAGAAGTGGGTATGCACTCTGGCTCCGGAGAGAGAGAGAGAGAGAGAGAGAGAGAGAGAGAGAGAGAGAGAGAGAGAGAGAGAGAGAGAGAGAGAGAGAGAGAGAGAGAGAGAGAGAGAGAGAGAGAGAGAGAGAGAGAGAGAGAGAGAGAGAGAGAGAGAGAGAGAGAGAGAGAGAGAGAGAGAGAGAGAGAGAGAGAGAGAGAGAGAGAGAGAGAGAGAGAGAGAGAGAGAGAGAGAGAGAGAGAGAGAGAGAGAGAGAGAGAGAGAGATATAGAGAGATAGAGAGATAGAGATATATAGAGATAGAGATATAGAGATATAGAGATAGAGATATAGAGATATAGAGATAGAGAGATAGAGATATAGAGATATAGAGAGATAGAGAGGTAGAGAGATAGAGAGATAGAGAGATAGAGAGATAGAGAGATATAGAGATAGAGAGATAGAGAGACAGAGAGATAGAGAGATAGAGAGATAGAGAGATATAGAGATAGAGAGATAGAGAGATAGAGAGATAGAGAGATAGAGAGATAGAGAGATATAGAGATATAGAGATAGAGAGATAGAGAGATAGGGAGATAGAGAGAGAGAGAGAGAGAGAGAGAGAGAGAGAGAGGTATCAAGGCTCTGTGCATATATCATTGAACATTTATAGTCACTTGCAACATGTGCATCTGCCTCTTCTGGCTGGCCTTTCAGGTTAGGGCAAGCAGGTCAACGTCGGGATGCAGTCAGTCGCCCGGTCTTCGCCGTAGTTACCGAAACTGTTCGAACAAAATTAATACTATTTCGTTCTTCTATATTGATGTTATGTAAACTGAAGACTTAGTCCAACACTAGACACACGTGCAAAGGTCATATGTCATCGATCCCGTCAAGATTATATACCTGGAAATATGTGATGAACTGGTGAAGATGACACTTTTCGAAGCAGATCGAACCCAGGAAAATGTAATGGTCACCACTAAACCCAAGTCACGTGCTCTTTGATCATTTTCGAAAGTCCAAAATTAAGATTTTGTGTGAAGTGTCCGAAAATGGAAATAAAAATATGATCGAATTTCTGGACTACAATTACATCATTAATGAACTCTGGGTACAAGATTATCCTGGTTTAACCATTTTTTACTTGGTAATCGTCCGTATAATCGCCTCTACATCGCTTAGAATGCCTGTACCTTGAGGAAAATTCAGATCATATATCAGTTAGCTGTCCGGGTATTGGCTTGAAACCTAGCAACCTATTGGAGGACATAATTTACCACTATGTATATTGTAAGTTTCCAAAAAAATGCATTATTAGCAATGCTACGCACAGAGGAACATTTTTTTTAGTTCAACCTTTGTTTGGCCCAGACACCGGATCTGAGGTTACATTTTGGGAATTTTTCATTGGTCACTCGTCTGTCCACCCGTATTTTCCATTGGTCACTCGTCTGTCCACCCGTATTTTGCATTGGTCACTCGTCTGTCCACCCGTATTTCATTTTTTACTGCATCATAAATGGCTTCCTTATGAAAAATGTGTGAAGGCAAATCTAAACACTGTATTGACAGGAGGTCATGTCTTGACTTTGACCCACCGTACTAACTCCTCTTTCTTCAGAGCCCAGAGCGCAACTGTTGGTCACAATGTTAACAGGTCTGAGGCGGAAAGCACACCAAATTGCAAAGCGATGACGTGGGCGGTCCAGGTGTTATCTCATAGCAGCTTCAGGGTCGGGAAAATGACCCCACCCTCTCGCACTGCGAGGCCTAGCACATAACCTATAGGCTAGGGGCATTCGGCCCACCTAGGGTGGAACGTGACGTATGTTTTTGGGGACAGGGGGCAGAACAGCCACTCACATATAAGGAAGCCACCCCAATTATAATTTGGAAATGCTCCAGCTCCCCTGCTTACCCCCCCCCACACACACACACCCGTTGGTAGGCTTCCAATCATCGCCCTCAGCCATGGTTTTATACTCAATCATGAAGCCTATTGGAGCAGGTTTTCTGGATAAAATAGATATTGAAAAAGCTTAAGTCCAATCATTTCGGCGAGATTCCCTGGTATGTACTTACACGGGAAATGGTTTACTCTACCTTGGAACATAATATATTACAAGCTTCTTTTCGACTTTCTCTGACATACGCTCCTTATTCATGAACTGTGAGAAAGGAAACATGACCAAAGAAGTCAAAGAACACGCTGAAAAGGAAAAGATGACATTAAGAATCAAGAAAACGACAGCAATAAAAAGATAGGTGGAAAAGAAAAAGAAACCATGCTAGAAAAGGAATAAAAAACAACAAAACAGTAAAGGAAGCCAAATACGTACCAAATACGAACGAAAATAATGTTTCGAAAAGTATATGTTTCATTTGTATTCTTAATTGGGAACAGTACGATGACCCGTCCCTTACTCACACTCTACACCTCCTAACCCAAATTGGCATCATCCGAACTGGCGCTTCAACTCAACTTCGGCATCTGATGCTTCTCATCATGTCTGCAAACCAGCTCTGGAATCTTGTCTCACCTGTGCTCACCTTTTCTCATCTGCTATCTTCAAGTCAGCCTTCACCATCTCTTCTCGCCTGCTCTTTCCAAGTCAGTTCTCATCATGTCTCTTCGTCTGCCATCTCCAAGTCAGTTCTCATTATCTACTCGTCTGCCTCGGCACTCGCTGGTCTCACTAGTTCTCCACAGTTGCACACAACTGCACAGCACGAACCACGAGACAACCCACACGGAGCACACATGACAACTCTCGGCAACAGCCGATACCACCACACTAGAGGTAGGCTGATAAAGCTCAGCCAACAACAACAAACAGTAGATTGCCCAGAGAGTAGAAGGCCCTGGTAGAACGTTGCTAAGCTCGTGTATGCTCTGGTTTAAACGCGCTGGCTAGCTGTGTCCTTGCACCACACCTGCAGCATCACTGTCAGTTTCAATCATCTTAACCTGGCTGTTTGTGCCGAAAGGGAAAGCAAGGACCTGACGCCTGTGGCGCGAAGGGATGCTGATGGGGATGTTGATGGGGTGCCAACTACTGAATCCGCACATACAGCCGTCTGGTGGCCACCTGGTGGACGGAACAGAAACTAGTGCTCATCATGCAGTCTGGCATGTGATTGGGCAGTCACGAGACAAAGGTTAGAGGTGTTTCCGGAGCACGGGGCACCTGTTGACCTGCCTCGTCAGCGGCCGGCGCGTGGTCAAGCCGTAATGAGCGGAAAATCGACGGGCTTGAGCGAAAACAAGCGAGGAGTGTCGCCGCCGGAAACACGGTAATGACACGCGTTCAAGGTTCGTGCTCAATCTCATGCTGCGGCCATGCTGTGGTCACAGGCAAGGCATAAAGGCATTGCCTAAAAGGCATTACCTAAAAGCTGCTATTCTGTGCAATGTCGTAAATGCATGCATTTCAGCAATTTTAGGGCAGTAATCGTTGCCTATATTCGTTTGATTCCCCTTTCGCCGGTGCAATATCCCCATTACCCTCCCTCCAACACAGTAAAGGACACACACTGCACGTCTGCATGCCATTACCCTACGTGAAAG
The DNA here is from genome assembly GCA_034440615.1 of Ashinkailepas kermadecensis. NCBI lineage: Eukaryota > Metazoa > Arthropoda > Thecostraca > Neolepadidae > Ashinkailepas > Ashinkailepas kermadecensis. The sequence goes on from JAOTOM010005165.1 coordinate 268,564, forward strand.
CTAAAAATCTTCATGAAGAGATATTCCCGTTTTGAAATCATTTATCAAGACTCCAGATGGAAGTATGCAGGCATCCTGGCCTAATAGGCTGGTCATGGAGATGGGTACGGTTTGAACATTTTTTTGAAAATTGATTCTGATGAGATACCTAACTGCCCTCGGAACTACGTTTTTTTAAAGCTATGTTAGCCGCATATGTTTACCATATATCAGTGGCGTGGCGAAGGGGAGGGGCATGGAGCCGTAGTATCCCCCCCCTCCCCTCCCCCGAGAGATTGAGGGGCTCCAAAAAATCGCTCTGGGGTTAGGAAAAAATTTCGCCAGGCTCCCTAAAAATATCGCTCGGGGCCCCAAAAATCGCACCAGGTCAGATAAAAATCACATTGGGCGCCAAAAAGTCGCGAAAATCCACTGAAAGAAATCGTTGGGGCCGATAAAATATTGTCAAGTCCCTTGAAAATCACATTGGGGCCCCCAAAATCGCTCCCGGACCCCGAACAATAACACTGGGGCTGTAAAAAGGTGGACGGCGACCATGAAAATACCGCTGGACTCTCAAAAAGTCGCGCCGTGGCAACAGAAAAGTCGCGCCGGGGCTCCGAAGATCACGCTGGGGCTTGAAAAGGTCTGGCCGGGGCCCCTATAAATCATGACGGGGGCCAGAAAGTCTCGCCGGGGCCCTAAAAGGACGGGCCGGGTCCCTGAAAATCACACTATGGTACAAAAAGTCGTACCGAAGCCCTAAAAATTGTGCTGTGACCACAAGAAGTCGAGCCGGGGTCCATGAAAATCACACTGGGTGGGGCCTAAAAAGTTCGCACATGTAACCTTGAAAATCACGCTGAGGCAAAAAAAATCGTGACAAGGTCCTTGAAAATCACTATGGGGGAAAAAGACTGGCTGGGCCCCCGAAAATCACGCTGGGCCCAAAAGATCAGGCCGGGCCCCCCAAAAGTCGCGCTGAAGCTCCCAAAACGTCGGGCCGGGGTCCTTGACAATCACGCTGGGGCCTCAAAAGTTTACGCACGGGCACCAGAAAATCACACTGAGGGCCCAAAAAAAGTTGTCCCGGGTTCTTAAAAATCACTACGGGGACCCAAAAAGGCCAGACCGTGTCCCTGCAAATCACGCTGAGCCTGAGTGTACCAAAACGTCGCACCCGGGCCCCTGGAAATCACGCTAGGGACTCGATAGTTCGCACCGGAGTCTCAAAAGTCTCATCGACACCACCCAAAGAAAAATGAAGTCGGGGAAACGAAGAAAAAAACAGTTCGGACATGGAAAATTACTCTGCAGTCCCGACAATCGCTCCAAAAGACTCTAAAACGTGTTGGACCCACAAAATCGTGTCCAGGCCACTAAAACTCGTGATAAAACCCAACAGGCCACTAAAACACAACAAATGACGACAGGGCCTAAATAATCACACTTTGACCCAGAAAAGTAGCACCGCTTCCCTTGAAAATCTACCGTAGCAAGAAGTTGAGCCGGAGCCCCACAGGTCGCAGCTGGCTTACCAAAGATCAATTCCTAACCGGAACGTCACTGTGCGGCCACAATGGTTGCGTTAAAAGAAAAACGATAAAAAAACGAGTCGGGCCCCGGGAAAGCGCGTTGGGCACCGCAACCAAAAATGCACCGGGACCCCGAAGAATCGTACCGGGGTCCAAAAATATCGCTCTCGGGGCCTTAACACGCGCACTGGAGGGGGCGGGGGCGAAATCCGCCCACCCCTCCGGTCTTTCGTAGATAACACAAGATTTTACCAGTCCATATACGCTATTTTTTACGTACCTACTTCGAAATGTCCGGCACGTCGTTTAAAGTAAGTAAAACGGAAATCGGCCGACAAATTTTCGAGTTAAAGACCTTTAAAGTCAAAACATTTCGTAGCGCCAGATCACAAAAATCGGCGCTGATGCGTTTCCCGTATATTGGCAAATGGCAAGTGTTCTTGGCAACACTAGCAACTTATTTGATGTATGTTGCTATGCTGTATAGTTTCAAGATCATGTTAGGACACCGAAGTCAAGTCAGGTCAAGTCCATGACAAGTTAATTGAACCAAACTTGGTCAACTGGAATGCTGGCATAGATGTAAATGACTGTCATGCGATTGATGTCGCGTTGCATGTTACTCCCTACACATTCTGAAAAATACTGTTTGTCATTGTGTACCTACGCTTTTCCATGCTTTATTCGTGTACTTCACTCTTTTCTTCGCGAAGTCGATTGTGCCGAGCTGCCCGACCGAGCAGTCGGGCCGACGGCCCGGTTCCGGTAACTGGAACTGGTAACTAACCTGATAATGTGCTGCTATATAGGTGACCTGAAGTTAAATGCCGGGTTTAGCATCTGTATTGCATCATTAGTAATGTCCGAAACATCATTGATGCCCATTTTGAAGCATTTAAACACAATCACAGCGATCCATAGCAATGACAAGCCAATCCACGCAAAACAAGAAAATGTTGACATATGTGACCTCATTTGACCTTGAAGATATTTGCCTAAGGCAAATATCAAATTTGCACACAATAGAGTTCACTACCGTACCCATCCACTCTGCGAATTTCGTTACTCCAGCTTTAATAGGAGCCGAGATCTTAGAGGGGGCGGAATCCGCCCCCCTCCAGTGCGCGTAATTTTCAGAGGCCCTCCAGGGCGCGTGTTAAATTCCTGCCGGTAGTCCCATACCTTTGGGTCGGGCAACAAAATTCCCCTCGGGCTCCCAGAAATTGGCGTCGATGGCCCTAAATAAGCACAGCATGGCCACAAAAATCGCATCGGGGCTCGACAAAAATAAGGCCGGAGCCCCCAAAACAAGGAGCAATTACGAAAAATATATACCCGAACCAGGAAGATCGTTCCGGAGCCGCAAACATACCACCAGATGCCTTCCAAAATCGCGTACTGCTCAGAAAACGTACCGGAGTTTGCAAAATCGCGGCGGGACACAAAAAAGGGGCCCGGGTCCTAAAAATCAGGCCGGACTCGGACTTTAAAAAAATTATGAATCAGGCACCAAAAATTGCGTCGAGCTCAGAAACCTGGCTTAGGGACCCCCGAAACCAGGCGCCTGGGCCCGAAACGTCGCGCCGGGACCCAAAGAAAATATTCCGGAGCCCCCAAAATCGTGCTGGGACCCCACATATGTGTGTCAGGAGCCCCAAATAAACGCTGTTGGATCCTGACAGTACAACAGGAGGCTGAAACTGCACCGGGTACCCTTCTAAGCGTACCGAGTCTAGAAAAAACCGGTAGGGCCTTAACACACGCACCGGAGAGGGGGGAGCGAAATCCGCCCAGCCCTCAGATTTGTCGTAAATAACTCCCGATTTTACCTGTCGATATACGCCATTTTTTGTGTACCTGCTTAGAAATGTCCGGCACGTCGCTTGAAATAAGAAAAACAAAATTCGGCGGAACATTTTTGCAGTTAGAGGCCGTCAAATCAAAACATTTCGTAGCGTAGCGTCAGACTACAAAAATCGGCGCTGATGCGCTTCCCGTATATCGGTAAAAGAGAGGTGTTCATGGCAATACTAGCGATTTGTTTGATATATGCTGTTATGCAATATTGTTTCAGGATCATGCTAGGTCACCGAGGTCAACTCAGGTCAAGTTCATGACAGGTCAATGGAACCAAACTTGTTCAACTGGAAGGCTGTCATAAACGCAAATGACAGTCATGAGATTCATGTCATTTTGCTTGTTACTCCCTGCTAAAAACTTCTGCTTTTGTCATCGTGAACCTAAGCGTTTCCATACTTCATTCATGTACTTCAGCCCTTTCTTCGTGAAGCCGATTGCGCCGGCCGCCCGCCGGTCCGGCGGGCGGCCCGGTTCCAGTAACTGGAACCGGTAACTGACCCGATAAAGTGCTGATATGTTGGTGACCTGTGGTCAAATGCAGGATTTATCATCTGTATTGCGTCATTGGTTATTTCCAAAACATCATTGATGCCCATTTTGGAGCATTTAGTAATAATCGCAGCCATCCATAACCATGTCAAGCCAAGCCACGCAAAACAAGCCAAATATGACACGTGACCTCATTTGACCTTGAAGGTATTGACCCAAGGTAATGAAATTTGTACACAATAGAGTGAACTACGATATCCATCTACCCTGAAAATTTCGTTACTCCAGCTGTCATAGGAGCCGATATCTTAGGGGGCGGAATCCCCCCCCCCCCCCTCCTCTCCAGTGCTCGTAATTTTCACAGGCCCTCCAGGGCGCGTGTTAAAGCATGCGTTGCAGCTATGAATAAACACACGGGGAGCTCTTTGAAAAAAAATAAACGGAGGTCCTCAAAGCACACGGGGGCCATGAGACCGCATGGAGGCCTCGAAATCAAGCTGGGGCCGTCAAAAAGCGATATGGTCTTTAAAAAGGAACAATAAGACAGGGCACTAAATAAACACATCTGGGTCTTTGAAAACGCGCCAGTACCTCAAAAATATCGTCGGTACAATACAAAAACAAAGCTCTAGAAAAGAGCCGAGGTCTCAAAAGTTTGCCGGGCCCCTAACAAAAATTGGCTGGAGCACCAAAACATATCCATAGAAGAAGAAAATCGCGAAGGGTCCAACAAAGCACACATAGCTAGGATCTCGATTCGGTGGCCAATCTGGGAGCATATTTAACAAAAGAGATGAGGCGCATTAAAGTTCAGTGGGTATCCAGATTTCTTAACCACCAGTAAATGTGGGAAGAATTAAATACCAATACCAATCATCGAATTGAATTCATGGAATTTCCCCAGGGAACCCCCATACGAAGCATTCCACAGGTCAAATATGGCACAAGGCTATTATGTGGCAGCAATTAGCAAAACGTAGGAGACCTAGCAGAAACCGGAGAATCGCACAAAGTGTGGCGAACGCGACGAAGGCGCAATGCGAGTGTCCATGTGAGCGAATATTGGCGTGTTGGTGACCGGGCATTATAAACTGGAATGCCTGAAATTTGGAAGCTTTACATTTTTTTAATGATTTGTACAGGTGTAATTTCAGCAGCGTGATGTAACTCATCAAGGTATACCAAAAGAAAGCCTTCGAACTGGATGAGAGGAGCTAGGGTCCAAATCCGGTGGCTCAGAAACGATGGTGGTACATTGGGCCTCTCTACAGGACAATTAAGTTGGTTATTAATTATTTTATGAAAAATAGACCCCTTTGGAAAAATAGTGGTTGAAATCCGGAGAAGTTTCATAAAATGGGGATCTGATGGGGGAATGTGGGCACTCGAAATCCGTTTATCCAACCCCACCCCATCCACCACCCTCTTGGCGCGAAGCTCTGAACGAACGCATAATACCGCTGAAGTTCGATCCGATCAAATTTCGAATTTGTATGGTTTGCCCATATAAGCCGGGTAACTTGTCACAACCAGAGCAACACGTACTCCAGACCATTGACGAATCCCGGGCAGCACGCACATTCTGGACCATTGACGGACCCCGGCCAGCACATGCATTCCGGGCCACTGAAGGATCCCGGGACAGCACGCACATTCTGGACCATTGACGGATCCCGGGCATGACCACATATATTCCGGACCATCAACTGACCCGGGCAACACGTGCAAGATGTGCGGCGACCGACATACAGACCGGACCGCGACGCGCTGCACGAAGACAAATGGAGGCAGCCGATCACAAATGATCGTGCGCTGGCCCTATCTGCGCGGGCTGGGCCTCCGTCAGTTGAGGTAAAGTAATTACCGGCCAGATTGGGTGCCAGGAGCGGTGGCCATTGCTGCCGCCAGCGGCCTGCTGCCTCGGTCTCTCGCGGCGAGACAGCAGCTGGAGCGGGCTGGGTGAGCGACGACTCGCTCCCAGAGCGGCAGCGGCCGACTCGACTGAGCCGACTCGGCTCGAGCCGATTCTATTGCCGGCTGTCCCGACACACTGGCGCGCTATCGGCCAGCTATGGGTCCATAGATGGAGGCCTCTCCAGATTTCAGGAAGGGTCCAGCAGCAGGAGTTGCCCTCTCACAAGCAAAAAGTAAATCCTTGAATGATAAAGGCATGAGTTGGGCAGTTTTCTAAGCTCCTCCCATTGATTGCAATGTATATAGATTGGTTTTTCTCGCGAAGTAAACCAACTGAAGGGGTGATCCAGGGAGGGTCCACTGACCTCAGGGAGTGTCCTGACCCGGGTCCCCGGGATATAGGGGGTCCACTGAACTCAGGGAGTGTCCTGACCCCGGGTCCCCGGGATATAGTGGGTCCACTGAACTCAGGGAGTGTCCTGACCCCGGGCCCCCGGGATATAGGGGGTCCACTGAACTCAGGGAGTGTCCTGACCCCGGGTCCCCGGGATATAGGGGGTCCACTGAACTCAGGTAGTGTCCTGACCCCGCGCCCGCAGGTCTCCCCTGTTGATCATCTACCGTCTACCCTTCCCCGCCGACGCGTCGGCTGGCCAGCACTGCATGGTTGGACATTCGGCCCGGTGAGTGTTTCCGAGCGCGATGAATAAGCAGCGAATGCTACCAGTTCCGAGAGGTGTGGACACTGGTAGCAGCAACAATACTGGTGAGTGCGCCACGCTGGGTGCGATTTACCACGGCCAGGAAATGGTGCCGCCTACCAGTTCCGAGAGGTGTGGTCACTGGTAGCAGCAACAATACTGGTGAGTGCGTCACGCTGGGTGCGATTTACCACGGCCAGGAAATGGTGCCGCCTACCAGTTCCGAGAGGTGTGGACACTGGTAGCAGCAACAATACTGGTGAGTGCGCCACGCTGGGTGCGATTTACCACGGCCAGGAAATGGTGCCGCCTACCAGTTCCGAGAGGTGTGGACACTGGTAGCAGCAACAATACTGGTGAGTGCGCCACGCTGGGTGCGATTTACCACGGCCAGGAAATGGTGCCGCCTGGCCAAACCCGCCAATTGCAGTATCTGTCAATGGCGTGATTTACGACAGCCGGATACGGCCGAACGGGGGAAACTTGGGTTGTAAAAGAGCTGCTCATTCAGCTGGAAAGAGTCGGGTGAGTTCCAATTCAGACGGATAACATTATAGGCAACACGTTTGGCCACCGAACAGCGGTGCACCTGTGCACGCAACACAACTTCCAACATGTATACCAAGTATGCTCTGCAACCGAGAGGATAACACGGATTAGATATCCGCTTTGTATTGATAACCGAGCGATCAGACACAGTTTGGCGAAAACAAACCACCTTCATAAATTACTGCGTTTCACGCATGCAAAATTACAGTTTCTCTCCAAAAGGTTTTTGTTAAATTTTAGTGTCCACAACTTTGTTGGGTAGTCACAACGAATTTCTACCCTCGTGTTGGAAATCAAAATGAAAAACCCCTTTCGAAGTGTGTACTTTCAATTCTAATTTTGTACAATATGCATCATTTATACTTGTATGCTCAGTTCTTGGTAGCCTTTTCCATTGTTGCTTTGTTTTTCGCTTCTACAATGTGTTTTTATATTATTTATATGTAGGATGTAGGATCCTTCCATTTCTTAATCAGAAAATACCAATATACCATTTCACATGTGTTGTTGAGATGAAATCGCCCACGTAAAAAGATTAAAAAAAGTACGATAGATATGATACTTTTCTTACTTCAGATGTGTACATAAGTACCGTACGATGCGCATCGTACGTTTCGTAGATGCGTGCCATAGATGAGTAAGTAAGGTCGAGCTTAGTGCGGAGTAAGGTCGAGCTACGTATGGAATTCTTAACCTAAGTAAACAATTAACGGCTACAGAAAGCAAAGAGTATGATGTACCTTTGTGTGAGCACACTTCTCGATCTTCAACAAAAGATAAAGAGTTCGAAATATGAAAGAATTGTTTCCATTTCCAGAACTTTTTTCGAAAATAATCACGATATCATAATGGAAACTAAAAGCGCACTTCGTTACGCGTTGAATGATTTTGAATAAATACAGAACTGTGCAGCAACACATGTTATTGCCCATGGTCACTGTCATGATCAATGACCCGTGGTACAGTCGATCACGGAAGTATCTTCCAGTATATCTTTACTATGGCTGGCCACTAGGAACGTAGGCTAAGCCGCTTCACAGCACTTAGTGCCAGGGAAATTAGCAATTGGATTATCTCTAAAGAGCATTGCATTTGAGCACTGCATAATATAAACGTAATTGCACGGTACGATTAACATTCACCGTGCTATTAATGCATACTGTTAAACCACGGTTTTCCAAAGGCACGAGACCGAATATCAACCGTGGTTTTTGCAGGGTGGGTCTACTCTGCTACCCTGGGTCGTTACCGTGCCCATGCCCCGAAACTACCGAACCGAATTTCATCAAACCCTCACCAATCGATGCATTTGGATCGATTTACTTGGGACTTTTAATCATGGTGACTCTCACCGTTACGTAAAGCTGTTCAATTGTCCATTAAATCGCAAAATAAGTACATCTTTATTTTCAATAGTTGCGGTGCACATGCTCCTAAACTACTGTACCAAATTTCATGAAGCCTTCACCAATCCACGTGAGATGATCGATGTGCTTGTGACTTTTGAATATGGTGACCTTGGCTTTAGATCAAGGTCACCAAAATACACAAAATCGTTTTGAATGCTGTTTGCCACACCCATACTCCGAAAGTACTGAACCGAATTTGATCAAACATTCACCAATCGACGTGACGTGGTCGATATACTTCGGACTTTTCAATATGGTGACCTTGGCCTCAGGTCAACGTCATCAAAATGCATAAAACACTTTAAGAGTTGTTGCGGCGCCCATGCTCCGAAAGTACTGAAACGAATTTCATGAAACCTTCATCAATCGACGTCACGTGGTCGATATACTTTTAACTTTTTAGTACGGTGACCTTCACCTCAGGTCAAGGTAACTAAAATGCATAAAATCGTTTTTAAGGGTTGTTGCGGCGCCCATGCTCCGCAAGTACTGAACTGAATTTCATGTAGCCTTCACCAATCGACGTGACGTGGTCGGTATACTTGGGACTTTTCAATATGATGACCTTGGCCTCAGGTCAAGGTCATCAAAAATGCATACAACTCTTTATAAGGGATGTTGCGACGCCCATGCTCTAATCTCACAAAGAACCATTAAACAATGCTTAAGCAGTTTTGTGCATTTTTGATGACCCTAAGCAGAAACAAAGGTCACCATATTCAAAAGTCCCAAGTATATCGATCATGTCACGTCGATTAGTGAAGGTTTAGTGAGATTCGGTTGAGTACTTTCTGAGCATGGGCGCCGCGACAGCCCTTAAAAAGAGTTCCAAGCATTTTTTATGAACTTGACCTGAGGCCAAGGTCACCATTTTGATGCATTCCAAGTATACCGATCACGTCACGTTGATTGATGCAGGTTTTATGAAATTCGGTGAAGTACTTTCGGAGCATGGATGCCGCAAAAACCCTTCAAAAGGGGTTTCAAACACTTTTGATGGCCTTGACCTGGGGCCAAGGTGACCATATTGAAAAGTCCCAAGTATATCGACCATGCCACGTCGATTGGTGAAGGTTTAATAAAATTCGGTTCCGTGCTTTCGAAGCGTGGGCGGCGCAACAACCCTTAACAAGAGTTTTATGCATTTTTGATGACCTTGAGCTGAGGCCAAGGTCACCATTTTGAAAATCCCCAAGTATATCGATCACGTCACGTTGATTGGTGAAGGTTTCATCAATTTCGGTTCAGTACTTTCTGAGCATGGGCGGCGCAACAACCCTTAAAAATGGCTTTATTAATTTTGGATGACCTTGACCTGAAGCCAAGGTCACCATATTTAAAACTCCCGAGTTTATCGGTCATTCCACGTCGATTGGTGAATGTTTCATCAAATTCGTTTCAGTACTTCGGCGTATGGACGTGACACATAGACTTAAAATAATTTTGTGTATTTGGTGACCCTGGCCTAAAGCCAGGGTCACCATAGTCAAACGTCCCACGTAAATCGACCACGTCACGTCGATTGGCGAAGGTTTCATGAAATTGTATTCAGTAGTTTTGGTGCATGGGCGTGGCAAAAATCTTAACAAATGGTATTGTGCTTTTTCGTGACCTTGACCTATAGGTCAAGGTCACGAAAAAGCCCAGGTCACCATATTCAAAAGCACAAAGCATACCGACCATGTCACGTTGATTGGTGAAGGTTTCATGAAATTCGGTTCAGTAGTTTAGGAGCATGTGCACCGCAACAATTGAAAGCAAAGATGTACTTATTTTGCGACCTTAGGTCAAGGTCAATGTTATCGTATTGCAAAGTATATCGACTATGCTGCATCGATTGGTGAAGGTTTCATGAAATTCGGACCAGCCGTTTAGGAGCATGGGCACAGCAACATTTTCAAAATGACCGATCCCAATTTAACACGCGCTCTGGAGGGCCTCTGAGAATTACGCGCACTGGAGGGGGGGGGGGGGGCTGGATTCCGCCCCCCCCCCCCTAAGATCTCGGCTCCTAGTAAAGCTGGAGGAACGAAATTCACAGGGTGGATGGGCACGGTAGTGAACTCTATTGTGTGCAATTTTCGTGACCTTAGGTCAATATCTTCAAGGTCAAATGAGGTCTGATTGGCAAAATTTTCCGGTTTTGCGTGGCTTGGCTTGTCATCGTTATGGAGCGCTGTGATTGTGTTTAAATGCTCAAAAATGGGCATCAATGATGTTTTGGACATTACTAATGATGCAATGCAGATGCTAGACCCAACATTTGACCTCAGGTCACCTATATAGCACCACTTTATCAGGTCAGTTACCTGTTCCAGTTACTGGAACCGGCCGCCCGCCCGACTGCTCCGTCGGGCAGCTCGGAGCAATCGGCTTCGTGAAGAAGGGAGTGAAGTTCATGAATAAAGTATGGAAACGCAATGACAAACAGTACAAATGACAACCAGCAGTGCATTTATGGCAACATTCCAGTTGATCAAGTTTGGTTCCATTAACCTGTCACGAACTTGATCTGACTTGACCTTGGTGACCTAACATGACCTTCAAACTATGCAGCATATCAATATGCATCAAATAAGTCGCTAATGTTGCCTAGAACACTTCCCTTTTGTCAGTATACTGGAAGCGCATCAGCGACGATTTTTGTGGTCTGGCGCTATAACATTTTTTAACTTTAGCGGCCCCTAACTTGAAAAAAAAAAATTTCGGCCGATTTCAATTTTTCTTCCTTTAAGCGACGCGCCGTTCATTTCTAAGCAGGTACACCGAAAATCGCGTATATCAACCGGTAAAAGTTGCAGTTATTTGCGAAAAACCGGAGGGGTGGGCGGATTTCGCTCCCCCCCTCCAGTGCGCGTGTTAATGGGTAATATAATAGCTTTACGTAACGGTGAGAGTCACCATATTCAAAATTCCCAAGCAAGTCAATCCGAATGCATCGATTGGTGAAGGTTTGATGGATTTCGGTTCGGTAGTTTCGGAGCATGGGCACGACAACAACCCAGGGCAACAGAGTAGACCCACCCCTTTTGACGTGGGATACGATATAATTAACCATGAGTGAACGAAGCTCTTTGTTTAAACCACGAGCCGTAGGAGAGTGGCTTAAATAAGATGTGTCATATCATGAGTGGAATAATAATTTGATTCCATGTCAGCTTTGAGGCGAAATTATTTTTCAACAAGGTTCAACAAGGTTCTTCGGTTCAACAAGGCTTGTGTAGTCAGGATTGACAATAGCGTCAGCTGTTGGGGTGTCGTTTAGCTACATAAATTATGCGTGTGACGATTGTAATCGACATCAGCTTTGTTAACTGTGCGCGCTCAAATTTAGCCAATTACAGTGCAACATTTTAGTGACAATAGTTATATAACTTTCGCCGAAGCGGCTTCGAAATCCATTGAGCAATCGCCAAGTTGTCTTCAACCAAATTTACCGGTTGAAAATGATACTAGATGCATACCAACACCACTACCATATTGGTGTGTTCAAGATCGGAAAAGTACCTCAATGCATACCTTATGCATATACCATGGAGATAATCCCCATCAACCCCCCAACCCCCTACCCTAATCGAGCGGATTTCATCCGAGATAGCCCAACATTAGCTACTCTACACTAACCCAACCTAACCTAACCTAACCTAACCTAACCTAACCTAATCTAATATAACATGGCCTGACCTGACTTAAGCAAACCTCATTTGATCTGACCTACTCTGACATTGCCTACCTCCATTTCCATATTCCCAACAGCACAGCTGTAATTCTCGGTATGCAGCGTAAGCTACATTCACCTGGCAAATCCTTCTCATGGTAGCTCTGGCTGGCGTAGCAGCAGGAGCGACTGATCGAAAAAAATGTAGACATAGCTTACGGATAGACCGTGTCGGATACTCAACCTCCCAGGGCTAATCTGAACCGAAGTGACACGAAATTAACTAATCTGAACTACCCTAACCTAACCTAATCCAACCCTTCCTAGCCCAACACAACCCAACCTAATCTAATATCAGCAAGCATAAAATAACCAAACAGGGCCTGACCGAGCTCACCTAAGCAGACCTCATTTCATCTTATCTGTCTTGCACTTTTCCAATTTGATTTCTGCATTCCTTATAACACAACTATATTTCCATGCACACACCAAAAGATATGTCCACCTATAGAAAATCCTTCCCACGGTAGGTTGGCTGGCATGGTAGCACGTGCGACCTGTATACTTTTCGACCGATGAAGTTGGCTCCAGCAAACCCACCGATCCATCGATGAAATGAGTCGGCTGAGAAGACAGAAAATGATGTTATGGTTCAGGTGAACATTGATTGTAGGAAAAGTAGTTTCGATGGTGGAAATCTAGAGGTATCGTGAGAATCACAACAGTTGTGGCTATGCGAGCATGCCACTTTTTGTCCAAAATTGGGCCTGACAGGGATATTGATGGGGTGGGAAGCAGAACCGGTTTTACGGGTCACGACACTTGTCACTCTCGTCGCGATGGCTGACACCTGGCACACGGCAGGTGCCGATGGTCAATGGGAAAATGCAGCTGGTACATAGAACTGGGCAATGCAAGCAACGACGTATCGTCACTTTTAGCCCTTTTCCAGCATCAAACCCAATCGTGAAAACGATGAAAACGGCCACTTTTTCTTTACATCCCTCCAGCGGATGCACGTGTCACGTGCGGTAAAATGTTTGCACTGCCGAGTTTGCGGATTGTCTTGTCGACACCGCGGTGTCAGTTTGGTGTCGATAGGTCTATTGGTTCGTACGCTATGCGGTTGAAACCAAGCCGATTCTGCGCACTAAAATTGGTTATATTCCGATGTAAAAATTCATGTTTTACACGCCAAACCAATTGACGTGAGATAATTTGGGCGTAATCCCTTCTCCCATCACATCGGTGTCGCTCACGTGTAACACATTGACCCGCTCACACCGAAATTGTGCCCAAAGGGTAGCCAATATTGTGGGCTTTCATGTGGTGTCACACATCCATCGTTCCTTGCGATGGGCGCCAATATGTGGCGGGCGCGTTTTCCGTCAGAAGCCCCAGTCCCATGCTAAAGAGTAGTGGGAGTGTCGCGCCAATCTTGAGTGCATGGCACGCGCTACGCTTCACTCACCCCTATAAGTTGTATATGTTCGGATAGCCCGAACATAACATAACATAACAGTCTATCCGCTCACCAAATTTGATAGCTCTAGTACGTTTCGCTTCCAGCTCGAAGGTGCCAACTCAAAACAGATGCACGCGCCTGACGGTCGCACGGTTCGGTGCACCTGGCCACCTAGCACAGAAGCACGCAGTTCCCGATAGAGAACTGCGTGCAAAGTTTCATATTAGTGCGACTTGTGGTATAGACTGTGGCCCTGGCTAACTGATCTCGACTTGAACTCAGTTGACGGCGCATGGCACGTGACCACGTGGCTCGCGGGACCCGAAACCATAGCCATATAATCTGTCCCCCGAACCGGCCATCATGTGTAAAAATTTGAACGAAATTCGTCCGGCCGTTTTGGCACAGCATGCTTTGAAGTGCCACACACACGCACACACACGCACACACACGCACACACACACACACACACACACACACACACACACACACACACACACACACACACACACACACACACACACACACACACACACACACGCACACACACACAGACAAACACACTTTTCTCGACAACTATAAAAAAAACCTGCCGTTATGCATTAAATCTCCGATAGAGATTTCTCGTGACATAGTCACTCTAGTCACATACTTCTGTCCTCCTGGTGAGGTGTGGGGTCGAGTTACACAACTGTGTGCTCCTGGTGATGTGCGGGGTCGAGTCACACAACCGTGTGCTCCAGTCACACAACTATGTGCTCCTGATGATGCGTGGGGTCGAGTTACACAATTGTGTGCTCCTGGTGATGTGTGTGGTCGAGTTACACAACTGTGTGCTCCTGGTGATATGTGAGGTAGAGTCACACAACTATGTGCTCCTGATGATGCGTGGGGTCGAGTTACACAATTGTGTGCTCCTGATGATGTGCGGGGTCGAGTTACACAACTGTGTGCTCCTGATGATGTGCGGGGTCGAGTCACACAACTGTGTGCTCCTGATGATGCGTGGGGTCGAGTTACACAATTGTGTGCTCCTGGTGATGTGTGTGGTCGAGTTAACAACTGTGTGCTCCTGGTGATGTGTGGGGTCGAGTTACACAACTGTGTGCTCCTGGTGATATGTGAGGTAGAGTCACACAACTATGTGCTCCTGATGATGTGTGTGGTCGAGTTACACAACTGTGTGCTCCTGGTGATGTGTGGGGTCGAGTTACACAACTGTGTGCTCCTGGTGATATGTGAGGTAGAGTCACACAACTATGTGCTCCTGATGATGCGTGGGGTCGAGTTACACAACTATGTGCTCCTGATGATGCGTGGGGTCGAGTTACACAACTATGTGCTCCTGGTGATGTGTGGGGTCGAGTTACACAACTGTGTGCTCCTGGTGATGTGTGGGGTCGAGTTACACAACTGCGTGCTCCAGTCATACAACTGTGTGCTCCAGTCACACAACTGTGTGCTCCTGGTGATGTGTGAGGCCGAGTCACACAACTGCGTGCTCAAGTCACACAACTGTGTGCTCCAGGCATACAACTGTGTGCTCCAGTCACACAAATGTGTGCTCCAGTCACACAACTGCGTGCTTCAGTCACACAACTGTTTGCTCCAGTCACACAACTGCGTGCTCCAGTCACACAACTGTGTGCTCCAGTCAACAACTTTGTGCTCCAGTCACACAACTGTGTGTCAACTACAAGTCCGCTGGTCGCGCGCTATTGCTAACAATAATTATAATCTGTGTCCCCCTGTGTGAAGGAAGCCGAAGTTATGTTCTCTCTAAGCTTCACAAGCGCAACCCAAAGGATCTGACGTGCTGATGAACACAGCTGATCTGATATGATGAGCACAGCTGATCTGATATGATGAGTACAGCTGATCTGATCCGATAAGTGCAGCTGATCTGATATGATGAGTACAGCTGATCTGATCCGATGAGCACAGCTGATCTGATATGATGAGCACAGCTGATCTGATATGATGAGTACAGCTGATCTGATATGATGAGTACAGCTGATCTGATCCGATGAGCACAGCTGATCTGATATGATGAGCACAGCTGATCTGATATGATGAGTACAGCTGATCTGATCCGATAAGTGCAGCTGATCTGATATGATGAGCACAGCTGATCTGATCCGATGAGTACAGCCGATCTGATCCGATGAGCACAGATGGGCTGATTTGGCCCTCGGATGAGCACCACTAATCTCATCCGATCCTCTGATGATCCAGCTGAGCACGTTCTGCGGCAATTACGGCCGGTGCCATTTGTCGTGGGCAGTTGGTGTGATTCATTGTCCTCGCACAAGGACAGAGGGCGCCACTTTAGGCAGCAGCGATGGGATGGCTGTCGATATGCCATCCGACAGCGGGGGCATGGCTGACGTGCTCTTCTGTTTCCATTATTCCAGAGATGCAGTTCTGGCCAGTCCTCACCCCCACCGCCCTTACTGCTGAGTTGTCGTGTCAAGCCCATCTGGTGAATGGCGGTCTGATCAGCAGGAGTCAGCCACCTCCGCCCCAGTTCACGTGGCGCGTGGACCTTCTGGCAGCGGTTCCGACCATGCCTGGCCCGGCCGCCAGAGCAGGGGACCAGATCGGTGCCTGGGGGTCGAGCGTCGGTCTGTCCTGCCGCTGACGTCGCTACCATGGCGGCGACAATATCGATCCGCGCCGCACAACCCTTCCCGGCGCCAGCTCGCCTCCCCTCGTCTTCTGCATAAGGGAGATTGATCGAATTCCTGAGACGCGGCGAGCGGCTTTTCCGTTTATATTGTGCGTGTTCGGCAATCCGGGCGGAACGGTCGGCACGCTGAGATCCTCTGGTGTGATGTATTGGTGAGGTGGGCATGGTCACAGTCTGTGATGTCACCCGCCCAGCACCAGACTGCCGCTGTGGTGGACACTGAGCGGAGCTGCAGCTGAAGCAGCTGATGTCACCCGCCCAGCACCAGACTCTGTCTCAGTAGTGGACACTGAGCAGATCTGTAGCTAAAGCCGTTGATGGCACGCGGGCATTGCAGACCATAGGCTTCCCACAGGCGTCACAAAATTATTTATGTTTCCAGACTTCCTCATCCAATTCCATTCATGCAAGATTGTGCTGCTGACAAGATTGTGCTACCAAGGAGTTGAGTGTTCATGTCCATTTGCATGGAGAGCAAGAGGGTACTTTTTGCACCTCTGGCGCTATGTGCCACATTTTACATAGGTATTAGCTTCGGCTAAGTTACAGCATAAGACTTCCTTTTGAATTCAAATCAGCGTAAGTGAAAGAGATTGTTGTGACGAGAACTGCTAAAAATCAACCTTAAAAGACCAAGCTTAACAACGAAATGAGGACTTGAAGCGATGCCCTACAAGGAAGTTACAAAGGCTGCAAAATCGTAATGGTCAGTTCAGGCCGGCGCGAGTCGTTCAGATGACATTCGTCATATACACACGGGAGTAGATTCGCTCGAGCTACGCTCCCAGTAGTAACAATGCAAGCAAGTTCCTCGGAGAGCAGGCAGAAACGTCGAGCACACCTGCATTGGTTGCATGCATATTTGGACTCACCTGTCTCATCGGTTTGATTTCCTGCACGCATGACTTTACATCAATTCCGATGTTCCACAGGTGGCTTGAAGCCATGACAATGTCAGGCAGGCGTGGATGCAGCAAGGAAAAGGGCAGGTATGGACCCTTCCATACCAATAGCTCCAAATCTTAACATGGAGCCAATGGGCATTAACTAGAAATAATTGCATCCTCAGACCATGTTTCCATATCAATAACTATCTGGCTCCTACGCCCATACAGGCCGGCAACTGTGTACTAAGCAGATTGTAGCCCGCAGACGCAGCAGTGCGGAGATACATGCCTACACGAACTGTGCTGACATGCTATAAATATAATTACTACTGAACAGTACAACAGCGTCCACTAGCGGTGCTGAATTAAATATACCTGCCACATTGCAACCGGTGCTCAGGGCAAGAGAGCTAACACCTGCTAAATGTCAATTGAAGTAAGTAATTTTACTGTGGGTAAGTGTATGGTGTCGATGTCAGATCAGGAGATAAATCGAGCCAAGTGTGATTTTATACTGTTTAGTGTATCGGACAGCCCCAGGAAGAACTGCGGTTCAAGGCTGTGCCCTGGGTTATCGGATGACAGAGGCCCTCCCTTCACGCTTAATTCGTATCGATATAAAAGCGATAACTTTCGGCGTGGAACACGGAAGAAAGAGCAAACTTGCAAATTGTCTTGGTACATTTCCGAGTCCCGCATATATTTCCGAAATTGCACTGAGCGAAGCTATGATTGCACAAATAAGATGGGGAGGGCCACACGCTCATTCCCACCTTAGGCATTGTCAAAGCTGGAGAAAACGTGGCATCTGCAAATTTAGCAACTCGAGATAAGCTTCATTAATGAGAAAATTTACACAATACACTGCAAAAAAAATGCTTAGCTTAGACAAGGTGCTAACCCAGATTGTAAAACACAAGCTCTCTACTCCAGCTTGGTTTAAGTAGGCTTTTCGCTGCTATCTCGGATGCTACACTTCGCCATGGATGTAGCCACGGTTTTGAAATTGGAGGGGGGGGGGGAGAAAACCACTGACGCAGTAAGTTTCGGCAGAATAGAGAGGTAAGCCCCATTTCAAAGAGAAAATCCTCGGATTTCACCCACTTCATTTTCAAAGTCTGGTTTTTCAGATTTACCATCGCTAAAATCTTTATTTTGGGGACAAAAAGTTCTCCAAAAATAGCAAGCTTCACTTCTTATCACTGCCTATGAACACCTAACCTTATGTCGTATGTGCTGAGCGCGATTTTACAATCACCATATAGCAATTCTGTAATTACATCAAGCGTTGTCCTCCTGCAGCAGGAAAACGTAAAATATTGGGCGATGGTTTGTGTAGCAAATATAGACTAACACTAACCTTTCCCATGCTTTCCTGTTTTACGGGACACATTTCGACGCAATGACAACTAGGGGCGGATAAATTGCGTGGTACTGGGGGCATGTGCTCCCTCACATAGAAGGTGGCGTTCCTCTGACCGGGAAAATATGCGCCTCTGAGAAGGTTGGAGTGTGCCCCTCATATTTTTCAGCCAGAAGCGCCCCTTTGAGGGAAAATGCTGTAATTTGGAAGGAAAGGCGACCCTCTCGAAAGACCCGAATGCACCCCCACCTCGAATTGCTCAGCCAGAGGCGCCACTCCAGGTAATTTCGCAGTGGCGCCCAGCCATAGAAACGGCGCCCCTCCAGACAAGTGCCCCCCCCCATGGCAATTCCTGAATCTACTCCTGATTACAACATAGCTCTCATGCGATTATGAACTCTGGCTGGTTATAAAATCTTGCCAATTCACGGGTGGCTTCTCTTGCAAATTTGCCAGCTTCCGTTGAACCATTAAGAGGAAAGCGGACAAATTTAAAAACGGTTCTATATTTTATATGTCCGGAACAACAATGTGGCAGTGTAAATTAAAAACTCCGTACGAGCAGGGAATGACGAATTTCTTGGGGGAGCTCCTAGTCATATCGGCTATAATTGCCTGCTATCACAACAGCTGGGAACAAACAGATATTTGTTCCTCCTAATCCTGTTACACGCCATCATCGTGCACACACCGGACCTTCGACACTTTCGAAATTATTTCGATATCTCAACTTCTGATACCGTACATCAAGCCATGTCGATGGCACCCACAAAATGCAAATTGAAGCTTTGGCGGCGAAACGCGAGGACATCGAAAAATTCAAACTAACCTTTGACCTTGAGGTTTGACCTGACATGCCCCGGTTGGAAATGTTATTCGAGGGTTGCCCACGGCCTATCTTTTGGTACCAAATATGGGTAGCTTTGGGAGACAAAGAAGAAACGAGAATCAATCGAAGAAATGAGTTCGACCTTTGACCTTGAAAATTTATTTTATTTCTGAACAGTTTGCTAGAGTACCTCACGGCATGTCGAATGGCCCCCACTTTATGAAAATTGAAGCGATAGCGACAAGACACGAGGACTTCCAACAATTTAAGCTTGCCTTTGATCTTGTGGTTTGAAATTGACATGTCTCGGTTTGAAATGTTACTCGAGGTTCACCACGGGCTATGGCGTGATACCAAATATGATACCAGATGTGATGCCAGATGTGGGTAGGTTATGGCGAAGAAAGAAAATGCGAGGCGACCGAAGAACTCGGCTTGACCTTTGACTCTTGAAATTAGTTCGATTTCTTATCTTTGTAATGCGGAACAATAAGCCACGTCAAATGACACCCACTTGGTGCAAATTGAATCCATAGCGACGAATAGCGAGGACTTCGAAAAATTCAAACTAGCCTTTGACCGTGAGGTTTGACCTCAACATATCCCGGTTTCAAAGGTATTATTGCAGTTTAAGGTTGCCACAAGACAAGTTTTGCACACATTTTACCTCCATTACGCATACAGATGGGTTAGGTTTGTTAAGTTAAGCTAGGTTAGGTCTGGTGGAAGTTAGAACAATTTCCAGAGAACAATTTTTGGAAATAAAAAAACATGAGTTTTTTCTTTCATAAACAGTTCAAGCTAGGTTAGGTTAGTTTAGGTCAGGTTAGGTATTTAGATGAAATGTTTGTGAATATACAATTATTTGAAAATGTCTCATTATAAAAAGAATTTGTTTTCTTGCATGGAAGGCTAGGTTAGGCTAGACTGGGTTATGTTAGTTAATGAAAGTGGGGAATTTGGAGTTAACTTGATTAACTCCAACTCGTTAACTCGATTTGGGCGATTCGGAGTGGTTTTGCAAAAATCGCTGATTCCAAATTGTTTGGTCAATATGGAATCGGAAGTGGTGACCCATTAGGAATTGTTAAAAAAAATATCGAAAATATTCACAATTTTTGGATTTTGCCAAAATTCGAGGGTCTGCGGAGTCTGTGACGTAGGGTGATTTTATGGCATTTTCTGATATCCTGAGTGTGTGCGATGCCAACTATAACACCAAAACCGATATTGAAGGCGGGCGATTTGGAGCGGGTCGGCCTCGGAAACAGCTTTTTCACATAGTACGTGTTGAGATAGTAAATAGCCAAAAACACCGGCGAAAAGAGCTCGCCATGGCGCATCTTTTTGGTGGCTTTTGTAATTTTGTGTTGAGAACTTTTTCTTTTAAAGTAACGATTATCTTCTTTTAATGTAGATATATTTGGACGAGTATAGAGCATTCAATATTACATATTTTCTAGAGTTTTGATAATGGCCAGATACACAGCTACCGTGGCAATATATTTGTACCAATCGAAAATCCATTTCGAGTTCAAACCTATCCGCTAGTTGTTTCCCACCAGAATGTTATCTTTCTGTCGGGTGTTTTGCTTTAAAATCCGCTGACTGCCGAATATTGGTTTGATCAATATTTCCTCCGACAGAACTTTTTTTTCGTTAACTTCAAATCCGACGAAATTATCAAAGAAAATCAATGTATTTTTTATACAAAATTGTGAATTTTTTTTCTATGGGGAAAAAATGTTGTCCGGTGGACAGATTTGGATGTGCAAACTTAATGGCGATCTCGAATCTGCCTTCACTTATTATATCCCATCAACCCCCCACGCCAAAGTTTTCCCACTAGGATTTTTTTAATGTGAGTTATACTTCCCTAACTCACGTTTTGTGACTTTTTAAAAAAGAATTTCGCATTAAGTTACCGTCCGAATTGGTCAAAACTTACGCTTTAAAACAACAAAGATACGGTGCACCTAATACGTTTTTGTGTTTTTTTTTCGGTGGTCAAAACAAAATTACCACCGGAAAACAAATTGTTTAAAAAAATGAAAACATGAGAAAAATAGCGCTCTTCTTCGGCATTCCAAAACATGTTTCACCTGCTCGGTAGATTACAAACTGGTGGAGTTATTCGCGTTGAAATACAAAATAATTCATTTTTGCATGTCCTTACTGTGATGGAGACAAGTCTTCTTTGATAAATATTTGCGAGAAAACTAAGAACGCTAGCAAAGTATGTTATATATCATTCTGTTCAGAAATCAATTGGAGTATTCGGTGTGTGAAGGAAAGTTTTGAAAAATGGAAATAAAAAAGTTTCTCAAAATGTTTTGTTTACTTTTTTGCTTTGTTTAAAACTTATTTCTTATACGCGTGGAATGACCCGCTGAACACGAATATACCCTCTCATTTTTAATCGGACGGTAACGTTTCGAGTTATAAATGTTTCAGTCCCGGCGAACACCATTTTGTATGCTCCACAAACGCCAGGCCGCCTAAAGCATTCAATAATGAATGTATGATAGCAAATGATACATTTGCAGGTAGATCTTCCATCTCCGCCATGTAGTGAGCTCAAAATGATCTAAAGGTGTGTACTGGTTAATACATTGAACATATCGAAGCCTATATGCAATTATTACAAAACGTTACAAACTCAGGGATTTCTGGTCACGATTTCCGGATGCAGGATTAATTGCCACATATTATACTAATGCTACCTTAGTATGGAAAATGTATTTAAGTGTCCGCAAATTCACGTTTTTTTCATGTCTATGTTTTTCGAAAAATGTTCGGTCTTTTTCCTGAAAGGATGTCACGACAAAAGTGGCGCAAACTAAATGGACATTTAACTGCTATTTCTGCTAAAATTATTAGTGTTTCGTCCAGTACCACTTATATGCACCCCTTTTTCTTCCTTTTCGTGGCATAAATTTCGATAAAAACATTGGTTTATTCAAGAGGAATTCTACACTCTTGTGTAATAGGTGGTCCCAATTGCGCCACAAGGTTCGATGTACAATGCGTTTCGGCATCTTTCGCTTATGTATCTTCTTTTCAAAAAGTGTTGAAAAGAAATAGTTCCAAAATACCAAGCATGCTTCTATTCAAATCCAAAATTTTGGGACAATGTCTTATTTTTCGGCACATCATATATTAGTAATATGCTTAGAATTGAATTTCGCTCCACGTGCAAACATTTCGGGTCGTTCTGTATGACCTCTTGGTTGTAATCATGCCTAGAGTATATTCGGTTGGTTGGTTATTGGTTTTACGACACGTCGACCGTTGAGTCATGTAGCGTCGCCAATCTATCATGCCGGCTTAGAGTATATTCAAAATGTTTGATGTGACGAAGGCATTTCGCAATTTTTAAAAACTATTTTCATTCCACTGGCCTGTTCAATGCCAGCACCGATATATCACAATTTTCCTTCTGGGATAAATATCCAGCGAAATGGAGCCGAACCTATATACTGTTACAACAAACTGGCTAAAGGATTTGTTTAAAATATTTCCAATTTTTTTGTTTGAGACATTTTCCTAATACAACTTAATTTTCATACAAGTAATATGATGTGCTGAGTCCGAAAATGGGCTTGGTTTCCTCCTTTCTCAATATTTGTTTTTCAGCCATTCAATAATAGTGTATTGCCAGCCATCGAAATATAGTGGAAAATGTGCGATTTTGGACCGTTTGACCGTTAGCTCATTTGTTTACCAAAGTATGGCATTGTCGAGGAATATGAAAGATAGCCTGATCAATTGTCCATCGAACACACCAGTCGGTTTTTTGATATCTCGAATGGATAATGGGTCATTCGTGTTTTCGCAGAGTTCAAAAACATACTATAACTTTTAAAGTGCTGATAACTTGAAAAATATCGACAGATCTTCAATTTTATTCCACCAATCGATGACCCGTGAAAAATAGTACCTGGACAGTAGATATACTTAATTGTTTACAGCAGACAGCAAGTAGACTTAATTGAAATTGATTTCCTGGGAGAGGTCAGCAAAAATTCAAAATCCTATCTCCCATTGACTTAACATGTAAAATGCGATAGCCGCTCACACCCAAGTGCTATGATGAATGCTTTTTCAACTTAATACAATATCGTAGAGTTGTCAATGTGCTACGTGATGTGCTACGTGGTTTTGTTCGAAAACTTGGATTTTAAGGCGACTTTTCATTTGTCAAAAATCCCCCATTTTTTAACGCCCATAGCCCTTTGCCTATGAACGATAGAGCAATATATGGCATTGTCGAATTAAAGGGACATCTATTGCAGTTCCTTCCGTGCGTCATTTCTTGAAGTTGTCCGGCATCTTAGCATCGTATGAGTTTTCTAAGGGGACACTGTTTCACGTTGTCTTAGCATTTGACGGTAACATTTTGAAAACTTAAAGCTGAATGACTTCTAAAGTTACCGATGGATTTCTTAGCTCCCAAAAACAAAACATAGACCTAATCGGACTGCAATTTGATTTTGCAAACACAGTTTTTGAAATGTTAACAAAATAATATGAGGGGCATGCACAAAATTAGAATGTTGATGGGGATTTTTAAATTAAATTTTGTCCACATTGGTGCACGCAATAAAAACATGTTTGTGATAAAAATATATAAAAGCCCAAAATCCGAAATACCAGGCGTGATAAACCAAAATCACGAGAAAAAAAATCGATTTTTGCACCAATGTTTGAGGCCTGTGAAAATTCCACAAGACAGCTAGAAACATCAGCTACGGGGCAAAAGAAAGACCCATTCGAACTCTCTTAACTGCCGTGTAGTACAAAGTGCTAGCTATCGTGGTTTAGTCCTGAGGAGTCATCACGAAATAGCCTTTTTCGTTATTTTGCCGTGTTTTAACATTAAATATCGGTTGTATGCCCATAACTTCTACAATTGTTGACTGATTTCAACATTTCAACCACTACTCGATTCGTGGTGAAAAATGAATCCTTTTGCAACACACCAAAACTTTTTAAGAACATTTTTAATTATGTTTCTTTTCACCGAGCTCTGCCGTCAGCTTAACGTGGGAAAATTAAATCGCTTCTGGTCGGCATAATTACCGGCCGATATTTTTTACTTATTTTTCCCAGACACACCTTATCAGCCTCTTTCAGAAAAAACAGGAGAAAGAACTTTGGGGAAATTTTTCCCAGGGTTATGGGTAACGAAATTTTCCAAATATGACCAATATTCCCCGCCCCCCCTTACGGATGCCTATGAAATTAAGTATAGTTGCAATTATCTGTCAGGCAAACGATGGCCTATTTAATTCTTAATGGATCACTGTTTTAATATTGGCAAATCGGTGCATAACTTTGCCCGCGAAAATTCATCACATGTACATTTGTTTTGGGTGACTGCCAAAAAATTCCTCAAAATTAACATTTTTATCATTAGTTTGAGCACCTTTCAATTGGTATTTCTGGTCCAGTTTGACGCGCTAATCACGAATATGGCATCCGTTTAGGCGGGCGATGACAAATGAATAATCTTGGGGCAAAAACCTTTTGTTTTTCCAAAATTCTACTCTTACAATTAAACTCGTAAGGTTTCAGAGTTGTTTTCAGTTTATATTTTCACAAAACTATTAGTTTGATATGCCGGATACCATGACGTAAAGGAAAATGTCGATTTGTTAAAATGCTGTTTTTCAAAATTTTGATTTCTTTTCATTTGTTCGTGTTTTTTCGAAAGGACCTAAGGCACAGACCTTTAGTACTGAATCTGCGACCTTAATTCGCAAAACTCAGCGAGCTATGTGGCAGTACATTTTTAATGTGTGCAAAAATGCATATAATGGTACCTTTAAAAAAACTATACTAGTTACCACTTCCCATCATTGTACGTTTGAGGACTGATAGCCAAATACAGTGGTAGACGTCGCAAAAGACCGCATTCAGTTATCACCCTCAGTGTGGCATCCAGAACACGGCAAACTTGACGTGCACCCATTTGTCGAATTTTTATCGTGTCGGAAAATTTTGAAACGCGAATACCTCGAAAAGTTACCGGCCGATTTTGGATTTTCCTTCAAGAAATCATGTCTATTTGATTGTAGCACCTTCCTGCAATGCCGTTGCTGTTAAAATGTCACTACGTTAACGTCTCAGTCGACAATAACGCTTCCCCATAGGGCTATGCTAATTCTGTTTTTGCTCCTAGGGGGCGCCCTAATTGTCCGATGAAAAAAAATATCACGAGCGGATTCGCCGGGAAAGTCTACGTCGAATAGTACCAATTTGAAGAATTTCTATGCAATATTAAATCAAATATGCAAAAGTTAATTTAGAACATTTATATCCAGAAATATGTTAGTATTTCTAGAGCTACAGAGGCTATTATACCTATTATACCTTCACCCCACCTTCAGACTATTATACCTTCACCCCACTTTGCGCGCCAAGTTTGAATATGGGTCCCCGAAACCGCTTGATCTACTCTTTTTCAAGTCCTATCTGAGTCAATTTAAGAAGTTACCCCAAAAACCTTGATCTGACCTCGATTGACCAAAAAAAAGATTGTCTACCTTCGTCGAAATGTTTTTGGAAAAGATCGAATTTTTGTCCAACTTAGAGCACCCCGCTAAAATCAGGTTTTGGGGGTAGATCAACACGGATAACGGGGTTAGATGCATTGTTCTTTTGTGCACCTGGGCTATGAGTTTCGTGATTTTAGCCTTTTTATCGTTGACGTACCTTCAACTTAAAGTTTGGGCGATACGGAGTGATACCACTCCAAATCGCCTGAAACCCACTCCGAATCACCCGCTTTTATTCAGTTACACTTTTGTCCTTATTTTGAATGCTACTTTTTATGATATATTGCCCAAATCCAAGCCCCTTTGTTGGGTGCTACTTTGCCTCCCAACTGAAAAGCATGCATTTGCAGAGGAAATGAGTGGTTACATTATGTTAAGCACATTCATAAACATTGCATTGGCAAAAGAAATTCCAAGAAAATATAAATTACATTAAGCTGCAAATTTACAGTTTCAAAATGTTACTCGAGTGTCACCATTCCTGTGAAGCCCGTTGATTGGCTGGATCGGTTTCTGGTATTTTTGGTGATTTTCTTGCATATATATTTTCGCTTTTTAAATGACTAAGTATAATTTTGCGGCGATCATGCACAGGCATTTTAGTAGCTGAGGCTTGGGCGACACCAAAGAAATTGAGGGGGAGAAATCGCCAATTTTCGGAAATTTGGGACAGTTCCCCCCCCCCCCCCAGAGATTACGCCCATGCACTTCGCATCCATGATATCTTAGCACCATGCTCAATTTAAGAATGCATATGGTGCTAAGAACTATGAGCTATGGACCATGAGTGCCCGAAGGTACTAAAGAAACAGCACCTCTTCTAGTATTTTATTTTGGCACATGATAATTTTTTAGCAAGGGGAAATCGTTCCAAGACACATCTTCCTTAGAGCCGAATATCTCGGTATTCCAGACATGTTCCCACGCAAATACGCTGATAGCAAATAAATGAATGGCAGTAGCTACATAGGACAGCCCGACGAACTGACGAAGAGAGTCGACATCGGGAACGGCGCCTGATAGCGTCGTTGGGGAGCGATGCTGACAACGAGACCGTGACAAGTACCTCGCTTGGGAACGAGACCGCGACACGTACCTCGCTTGGGAACGAGACCGCGACACGTACCTCGCTTGGGAACGTGACCGTAACACGTACCTCGCTTGGGAACGAGACTGCGACACGTACCTCGCTTGAGAACGTGACCGTAACACGTACCTCGCTTGAGAACGAGACCGTGACACGTACCTCGCTTGGGAACGTGACCGTAACACGTACCTCGCTTGGGAACGAGACTGCGACACGTACCTCGCTTGAGAACGTGACCGTAGCACGTACCTCGCTTGGAAATGAGACTGCGACACGTACCTCGCTTGGGAACGTGACCGTAACACGTACCTCGCTTGGGAACGAGACTGCGACACGTACCTCGCTTGAGAACGTGACCGTAACACGTACCTCGCTTGAGAACGAGACTGCGACACGTACCTCGCTTGGGAACGTGACCGTAACACGTACCTCGCTTGGGAACGAGACTGCGACACGTACCTCGCTTGAGAACGTGACCGTAGCACGTACCTCGCTTGGAAATGAGACTGCGACACGTACCTCGCTTGGGAACGTGACCGTAACACGTACCTCGCTTGGAAATGAGACCGCGACACGTACCTCGCTCTTCAGTCGGCGCCGACCGGTACATGTCAATACGGCTACGGCATCTATTGGCAACGGCAGATCGGTTCCCATCCCACTGATACGCGACATTACTGCTGCGGACCTTAATGCTCTCGGTATTCCTTCTACACGGCAGAACTGCTGCATTTCTGACGTCACGCAGCACACAACTGCTCCCGATAATATTCCTGCGAGACTTCTGCCACGGACTTTTCTGTTCTCGGAATTCCTTCTACACGACAGAGCAGTTACACATCCCTTCCTGCTGCACAATTTACTGCTCCAGATATTACTTCTACACGACATTACTGCTGCAGGAAATTACTGCTAAATACTTTGCAGTAGTACCTGAGCTGGCTTCAGCATGCCATCAGAAGCCGTCAGAACTCTTCAGAAACCCTTACAGTTATGACGTCAGAATGGCAGGCCGCGAGATTGATTTCCTCACAACCAGAGGAGAGCTGCGGAGGCGAGCCAAATGGGTAGAGTGCTTCAAATGTCAATCGAGACATTTCACATCAATGCTACATCGGCGCAACCAGGTTGTGGGGGAGGGAGTGTGCACTCAGGAGAGCAAAGCTACAGAGCTGCACTCAGAGGAATACATCTTTAGAGGCGAGCTCGAAGAGAAGCAAGCCCCCCACCCGAGTGTGCATCTGTAGCTCCTCTGTCTCCTGAATACGGCCTCCCTTCCCCATGGCCTGGATGTGCTTAGGTAACTGTCAGATCAGCTCCCTGTTCTTGGATGCACATCTGCGGCATTTCTCCCCCATCGCACGCCCCTGGATGAATGGATCAAAGCCTCCTCTACAACCCTCCTCCCCTGAAATTGACTTTGCAGCTCTCCTGTCCCCTGAGTGTACCCCATCTACCCCAAGACTTGGATACGCGAGCACCCCTCTGTCGCGATATCTAGATGCGCCTATGAAGCTGTCAGGCCAGCTCCCTGTTCCTGGACTCACACCTGCGCCACTCCTCCCCTGGGCTCGCATCGGCTGCTCTCCTCTCCCTATGGTGCCATCAATCTCTGAGCCCGTCATTGTGATGGAATAAATACCGAGACTTCTCAAGAGTCGGCGTATTGCAGCCTGCAGGAAGCCTGCTCAGATAATAGCGACTCTGCTACCGATATTACTGTTATGCGACATGACATCGTCACATAATTTATACTACCGACTTTATTGCTTCCATTACTGCCTGCAGGTGCATGCCCTTATTGTTAGTCGACATTATTACTACTGACTTCACGGGTACAGACATTACTTCTACGCGGTACCGCTATCGTACGCCATTACTTCCACAGAATGTACCACTCCAGTCATCATCACTGCGCGACATTGTTGTGATGGGACGTTAATGCTACAGACATTGCCGCTTCCAACAAGACTTGTGCACGGCATTGCTGCTACGCTCCGCGACGCACACCCAGTAATAACTAAATGTATATATCTTGCAACTTAGGAGCGTTTGTGGTCAAATTGTGAAAAGTCTTGATTTTTGCGAACATTCGACCTTTGACCTGACCTAGATGATCAACATCACCCCCAGGTACAACACTCGTGTGTTAATGGCGAGATCTCGTCCCACTCACACCCATTTTGTCTCGTCTCCGTAGCACGCTTCGTTTGGAAGCGCCAGGTAGGTCGCCTCCCGTCCCCCTCCACTGACGAAGGTGCAAAATGCCGCACAAGGACGAGGGCTAGGTCTGAACGGCATGGTGGCAAAATGCCGCACAAGGACCAGGATTAGGTCTGAACGGCATGGTGACAAAATGCCGCACAAGGACGAGGGCTAGGTCTGAACGGCATGGTGACAAAATGCCGCACAAGGACGAGGATTAGGTCTGAACGGCAAGGGGGCAAAATGCCACACAAGGGCTATGGTTAGGTATGAACGGCACGGTGGCAAAATGCCGCACAAGGACGAGGGTTAGGTCTGAAAGGCATGGCTGCTGCGCGGCTAAGCCACGTTTTTCGAACGTTCCTATGCACTCCCCTTGTAATCATGAATGCGCCCGATTCTTACTCCCGACGCCCATCCAGCTCCCATCAGATGTGCGACAGCTCCCCATCTAGCTCCTCGTTCGGCGATTAATTAAGTGACGCCAATGCGCAGTCGCCGCGTTTTCCGCAGCAGAAGTTGTCAGTCGGTGAGTGTTGCTCGCGGATGCCGTCCTGCGGAGCGTGGTCAGGCTCCGACCTGCATGGCCGCCTCACATGTGTCTCACACACACGTGTCACATACCGCAGCCAGTATATCGACGACAACGCGGCTCGGCGTCTCGTCAGGAGACACGTGACACGCCTGGCCCAAACAGCCGCCGTGGCTAACTATCGTCAGCACATGCCGCCGTCCACAGCCAACGAGCTTCGCTCTGCACTGTTGTGAGACTTTCATCACCGCTTCCCCGGCGGCCAAGGTCTCAGCCGATGTGTTTTTCTGGCGCGCGGATAATGACGCCAGTCGATACATCACGGGGTAAGCGGGCTCTGCCGCGGACCCTTTGTCTCGCGCGTCTCACCGACGGGCGGCGTCTGGCGCGGGACGATTCTGGGTAGTGCCCTCGCCGCAGGGTATTGGGCGGGGGATGGGGCTAATTTAGCTGCCGCGCCAGGTTCAGTAGGATACTGAATGGTGATAGAGTTGTCTGATTTCGTGATGGAGTTGGACCAGGTGGAATGCATAAGCTCAAGACGGGTGTGGAGCTTCTTATTGGGCTGTGTCGCTACATAAGACTTGCTTCCAACTGATAATGGATCTTGCATGCAAGTGTCTGTTTAAACTGTATTCTGTGCATGCCAATTGGCCGGTAGGAAAATTTGGGAAGATATGGAAAAATGGTTTAGTGCCAAATTAAGCAGAACCTGAAACAAGCCAGTTGGCAGCACCTGTACAAATTAGAGCATCGATAATAGTTTTGTTGTACAGAATGATCACGTGATTCTTAATGCGGGCACGTTCGAATAACCTCTTGAACTGGATGTCAAAATTGCTATGCATTATGCTGAATCTGAATCATGTAATGATTAGTACTCTAACGAGACACGTTGGATGGGGAACGCAGACAAAACAAGGGATGAGCTGGGACATGTGAGACATACAACACAAGAGTACACTGTAAACCAAATCGACCAATCCCTTGCCTTATACCTAGTCAACGCATATTTGCATAGGCTGTGCTTCGTTCTGCAACACGGAGTAGCCTAGAGTATCTACTAGGTGCTTGTTCTTCCTGCTGCGACTCGTTATTTAACGAGCCTTTTCCTTGTTAAGTAACTAGGATATAACTAGCCAGTGTGTAGGAAAAGCAAGATTATCTTGTCAGCTTACCAAGGTCCTAGTTAATAAACAAATGAGGAAGTAGCCCAAAACTAACTTGGTAGTTGATTCACTAAGCTAAATGAGGTACTTATACTAGCATTCTGTTCGTTGCTGAAGTCGGTGCTTGTAGTGCAGCTAGGTATACATGAGTAAATTAGCACAGACTTAGTAAGCAGAAGCGCAGCCAAGGAGGGGGAGGCAGCCCCCTCCCCATCAACTAAAAATGCACGAGACGAAACAATACATTTTTATATTTTCACCACCTAAAACCAAAATTTTGCCGCGCGTGGCGCGTCGAAACGTTCTCTGTTTCTTAGTTATTTGTTTTTTTTGGGGGGCGGGTGACCCCCTTCAGAAAATCCTGGCTGCGCCACTGTTAGTAAGTATAGCTCGCATTTCAGGCCTGCATTCAGATCCAGACTTTCAGACTTCATCCAGATTGCATGGTACATACATTGATGAAGCTACACATTGCATACATCAATTGAATTCCAATGCATCACAAGCAAAATCGGCCGGTTCATCTGTATCCGTGCATTCACGGCACTGACTAGGACTAGATAGACTCATAATGTCTGTATTCCAGAGCACCACAAAGGCTCGAACTGCACGTGGTCCCTGTAGGTAACTCCGGCAATGCGTCGCCCATCTTCAGAATGAGATTGTCATCTTCCTCCTCAATAACGGCTATGATATCGGCCTCTCGGCGCAATGCTTTGAAAATACAAACGAACTGATGGAAGGGTACATCGCACGGAGGCGAGCTTCCGATACGAAAAGTAAATGATCAGGTACAGCCTTATATCTCATGATATATTCTTTAAAATTACGAACACTTCACCAGATACATTTCGCCACCAGGGCATTATCAATCTGATTGATAATTCCCTGGTCGCAAAATATATCTAGTCAAGTGCTTGGAATCTTTTAGAATGTCATAATCATAAAGTTAGATCTTATCATCATTTACTCATTGTTAATGCTGGAAACAACACTATCTACTATCAGAAATTAAGAACAGGAATTGAACTATTTGGGAATAGCGAGACTGTTGCAAATTATATAGTTGTCATTTATGCTTGTTTTCACACACTGATTCAATAAGCTTAATGTATTCTCGTTACTGTTGGTGACTACGATATATAATCGTGATCATCGCTAATTGGAGCGCTTATTCAAACATGGTCTTGGGAAAACCGGATTCAGCCCCATCTCGGGATCGCCATCACCTCCTTTTATTCTGGTACGGTTTAAAAATGATTGCAATAATAAGGATAGAAAATAACTGATAAATCATAGCATTTTAATTGTGCAAACATGTGACCAACCAACCCTACCACGACACTTCCGTGGCACAGTTGACGTAAACACGACCGATGATGACAGGATGCTTGGGGATGAGGAAAGGGCAACAGATCAAAACATTGGAGGGGAAAAAGAGGGAGGGAGAGAGAGAGAGAGAGAGAGAGAGATCCATGATGTCGATGTCGATGTCGATGTCGATGTCGATGTCTCTCTCTCTCTCTCTCTCTCTCTCTCTCTCTCTCTCTCTCTCTCTCGCTCTCGCTCTCGCTCTCGCTCTCGCCTCGCTCTCGCTCTCGCTCTCGCTCTCGCTCTCGCTCTCGCTCTCGCCTCGCTCTCGCTCTCTGCTCTTCTTTTATATATATATATATATTCTATCTCTATCCCTATCCCTATCCCTATCTCTACCCCTATCCCTATCCCTATCCCTATCCCTATCCCTATCCCTATCCCTATCCCTATCCCTATCCCTATCCCTATCCCTATCCCTATCCCTATCCCTATCCCTATCCCTATCCCTATCCCTATCCCTATCCCTATCCCTATCCCTATCCCTATCCCTATCCCTATCCCTATCCCTATCCCTATCCCTATCCCTATCCCTATCCCTATCCCTCTCCCTCTCCCTCTCCTCTCTCTCTCTCTCTCTCTCTCTCTCTCTCTCTCTCTCCCCCCTCTCTCCTCCCTCTCTCCCCTCTATATCCCCTCCCTCTATATCTCTGTCCTCCCCTCCAATGTTTTGATCTGTTGCCCTTTCCTCATCCCCAAGCATACTGTCATCATCGGTCGTGTTTACGTCAACTGTACCATAGAAGTGTCGTGTTAAGGTTGGTTGGTCACATGTGTACATAATTAACATGTGAACATTGGTAGAATATAAAGAATAAAACCACACTGTATAATAAAATAAAATAAAAATAGAATAGAACCAGAATAAAAAAAAACTGATGACGATCCCAAGATTGTACTGAAACCGCCTTTCCCAAACCATGTTTGATTATGCGCAACAATTGGCCGTGATGACGAGCTTATTGGATCAGTGCGTCAATACAAGAATATAAAATAATTATATAAATTGCAGCAGTCTTCCTATTATCAAGTATTCCATGTGCAAATGAAATAACAAAAAACACAACTGGCCTGCGGCAACGCAGGAAAAACACATGCTGACTGCCCACGGGTGGAACCGCGGGTTAGCCCGTGGGGATACCCTCCGAGAGGGCCGGCCACGTTATGCTCCGGCACTCCGAACTCCGCACTAGGGAGGGAGTGGGGGAATGCTACCTTCATTTTTTTGCAGGCCTCTACTTTTTTCTTTTTTTTAAACTGCATTGATGCCTGTGGTATTTTTGCCCCTACCACAATGCCCAACACTCGCCGGTACAGTAGAATTGTGACGCATCTCGCACCGCCGCGATGAGGAAACTTAAGATTAAAGACAGGGAAGCTTGCAGCCCTGTCTTTGGTGTCCTGCTGTCCATGGTGAAAGCCTCTGAGGTCCCGGCGGGCATGGCGACAAATGTGTGAACAATCTTCAGACATGCACCTCAATCTTCCTCCAGCATGTTTGGGTAAGTTGCCGGTCGCTCTTCCCCGAAGAACTCCTCCTTCTCAGCACGGAGGCACTCCAGGAGCTGGGTCCAGCACGCTTCCTCTATGCCACAAAGGAAAAGAGCCTATAATTAGACGACAAACACGGATGGGCGCTGAATAACTTATGCAGTTGATGCGCCCCTAAACCCCAATAACGATAAACACGGATATTTTTCCTCCACATTCACTGGGGTCGCATTATGGATTAGAGTTCTATGCTAAGCCGAACTTGTTGCGTGAACTCTGGGCCTGCCGCCCGATCCGAGAATTTAAGCTCGACGGCAGGGCTTTGACTGAGAGCTTAAAGTTCCGTCAATGTGCCGACACGACCGCCCACGAATGTGTGCTTCCTCTTTGCAAAAGGAAAGTGAATCTTCTGAGAAGCTTGTAAGCTGCATGTGCATGTCAAATTTATCTAGGGATTGCTTTTATGGTCGTTGGTCACCGAGAGCACCGAGAGCACGTTGGAGCACCGAGAAAAATGCACCGGGAGCCCGAAGAATTGTACCGGGGCCCACAAATATCGCGCAGGAGGCTTACAAAAATAGAAGTCAACCCCAAGAAATCACAAAGGGTGTTTATCGAGTCGACCTGAGCACCGGAAAATCCAGAACAGGTCCTGAAAGAAAGTCCTCCTGAGGACTTTCTTTCGGGACTGAGGACCTGAGAAAAAACACGTTGAGCAGCCGCAGTGGCATACTAAAGAGGAAAATCCCCCCCCCCCCCTCCATCCTGAAGAGTTGGGCTCAGAAGAACCCAAGAATCGCTCCGAGGTCCACACAAATTGTTCTGGGGCCCCATAAATTCGCGTCTGGTCACCCAAAACTAGCGGTTATAAATAAATATAGTGGGCACCAAAAAACTTGCACAGGGCCCGAAAATTTGCGCCGGGAACGCCAAAATCGCGCCGGGGCCCAGATAAGTACAACGCGCCCCGCGAACTAGCGCCAAGCCCCTCAAATATCGCGCTTGGGACCAAATATTCTTGTCTGTGGGCCCATAAATTGTGGTCGGGTCACAAAAAAAATCCCCTCGGGGCTCCCAAAACTTGTCCATGGCCCCAAATAAGCACAGCGTAGCCACAAAATCGCATCGGAACCCAACAAGAATTAAGCCGGAGCCTCCCAAAATTAAGAGATTCCAAAAAATAAATGTTCGAGCCAGGAAAATCTCTCCTTAGCCCAAACATACCACCATATGCTTTACCAAATCGCATACGGCCCCGAAAAACGTAACGGAGCTTAAACAAATCGCGGCGGGACAGAGTACAAAATGTCCCCGGGGGCCCGAAAAATCAGGGCGTGGCTCGAACTTTACATAATTCAGAAGAAGTCACCAAAAATTGCGTCGAGCCCAGAACACTGCGTCGGATGCCCCAGAACCACGGGCCCGAAAAGTCGCGACGGGACCTCGAGAAATTATACCGGAGCCCACAATATCGTACTGCGATCCCACAAATGTGAGCAAGGAACCCCAAATAAACACAGTGGGACCCTAAGAGCACAACTGGAGAAAGAAAATGTACAGGGCCCTCCAAAGTGTACCGAGTCCGGCAAGATTCGACAGGGCCCCAAAACATGCGTTGCACCTCTAAATAAACACACCAGGAGTTAAAAAAGCAAAACACAACGGGGCCTGCTGACGACTGCTGCTGGAGACACGGTCCAAGATAAGGAACACAAAGACCGGTATTAAATAAACACTTCGGGGTCTGCGAAAACGCGACGATACATACAAAATATCGTCGATGCACAACAAAAAACAACAAACTTCTTTTTTTAAGCCGGGTCGCAAAAATGTGCTGGGGCCCGTACAAAAATTGGCTGGAGCCCTAAAACGCATCCGTAGACAAAGAAAAACGGAGAGGTTAAAAAAAGAACACCTAACTAGAGACTAAGTTCGGTAGCCAATTTGGGAGCGTATTTAACCAAAGGGATGAGGTGAATCAAAGCTCAGCGGTTATCCGGATTTCTTACACACCAGAAAACGTGAGAAGAAGAGAACGAATTATTTTATTTAATTCAGGATAGGGCATTATGTCTCTTAAGTCTGATCACGTTATGACTTTATGAGGTGCCGTGTGTTGTCACCTGTCAGCTATTCTGCACTGAATTGTTGGTCCCCAAAATAAGCGGTTATATTCCGTTTCAGCCTGGTGCCACATGACGTAGTTGCAGCATTTCGTTTCAAGTGGCGGATATTCTAAGATGCATGATGTGTACTACAGGGATGATAGAGTTGCCTGATCACCTATGTGTTCGAGTTAAGCCCTGAGGATGAACACCATACCATGCATTTTTAATTATTGCGTTTTTCTTTTCCCCAGTCTGTTTGTTAGCCTGCCAATCTTGGTCTGTCACACACCGGATCAAAGAATTTCCAATCAGCGATCACCCGCCTTTACCGTTTCTCATCCTCTCCAGCATCAATCATGAGACTTCTTTTGCCATGGGGCAGCAAGTAAACTACGTTTTTGTTCATTATTTCTCCTCACCAACATCAGTGAACATTTACAAGGGGGACATCTTAGTGACGTAAAGTACTAATTCATGGAAACTAGGGCACACCACATATCCATTAGTGAGGCTGTAATGAGCGTGCACTCCCAACACACACGCACATAGCGGAAGTTGAATAAATTGTATTTCAACAGAAATAGGTACTAATGGTTTCCCTTCCACCAAGAAGATGAACCTATTATTGAATTGACCAGTCTTGAAGAGTTACATGTTCAGCGAGAAGTGTGAATTTGAAAGTAGTTATGCTGTGATGATAGTTTTTAGTACTACATGTTGCTGGTAGCCATAGGCGCGCCCAGGGGGCCTGCCCCCCCCCCCTTAGCGGTGAAAGTTGTGTGCTCACTATTCAAATTATCGGGTTCTCTATCTAAAAATGTTCAACTATGATGCTTTGCGAAATTCCTGGGTGCGCCTCTGCTGTTGACCTGGCCCACCCACTTTGTGAGACGTTTCTACGCCTATGCCTGGAATTGCTTTGCGAGATGCTTGTGTATCACTATCCCTTATGTTGAATTCAGTATTTCAAAAAATATCTTCAAGCACAAATTTGCCAAACCTACTCATGTTGGATTGCCTAAAACCTACTGATAAATAACAGCTGTTGGTTTCCAATTCAGGCGTACATGATCCATGATTGGATCACTTAAAACCTACTGATGTTGAATTACCTAAATGTGATTAAATTAAACAGGATTTCCCAAATGAATGGTTGCTTACCTACCTATCAATATGTGTTATGATGTCTTCTGATGTGATTTGAAAATAGTTTCCCTCCAGACGAATGCCCACGATCCAATTTCTGGATCCGCCTCTGTCCCCACTAGGAATTTTCTACTGGGGGGGGGGGGGCCTGCTCCGAGTATTGCCTGAGTGACAAGTACACATTAAGCGACCGTCCTGACTATTCGGTCAGATCGGGTGCACCTTCTTCAATAAAAACTAAAAATAAAATATAGGCAATCGGACGTCCAGTGTACTTTGTATATCCGTCTCTATCAAGGTCATATACTGGCATTCAATAAGAAATGTACCAAAGCTTGTGATCATAATATGTGCCACAAAGCTAAAAATGAGCTGTCGTCGTGAAATAAAACATGTATGCGCGAGATATACTATATTCATTGAAATGTTCGGGAAACAGCACACTTAGTGTTCGTAATCCAGCACACCCACATATTCGTGTCCGGAATACAAAACACTACTACGAAATAATTGTTTGTTTTAAAGTGGCTCTTTGTGAGCGGTTACGGGACTTCCATTAAGGAAACTGTTTAAATATGGATAGCTTGATATTTTTTTTTGCATTCTGTAAGCACCGTACAATTACTGGTTCGGCTATTCTGAGGAAGTCGTACAGCCATTCATTTAATGATGTCTTGTGTTCGAATACCCGCTCTTCACATACCCCATATACTCCCTCATGTCTTGGATGTATTAAAACACCAGACATACCTCAAGTCAGATGTGATCTACTTATAGATCTGTGAACATCTGCATCTCATACACAGTCGTTCAATAATAAATGTGCCAAGGCTGGTGATCAGAAAAGTTGCCACAGACCTAAAAATGAGCCTTAGTCATGAAATAAAACATTCCTGTGGGGGATATACAGCATTAATTAAAGTGTTCGGGAAACAGCACACTTGGTGTTTGTAATCCAGAACACCCACATTTTCGTGTTCGGAATACACAACACCACTACGAAATAATTGTCTGTTTAAATTTGCTCTCGGTGAGTGGTTACAGGATTTCCATAAAAGAAGCTGTTTAAATGTTTACATATGGATAGCTTGTAAATTTGTACACTCTGTAAACACCGTACAATTACTGGTTCGGCCATTCCGAGGAAGCGACAGAGCCGTTCATTGAATGATGTCTTAGGTATTCGGATACCCCTCTTCACATATTCCCCCCCCACCGGATAACCCCTCATGTTTTTTGGGATTTGGGATAAAAAACTTACTAACCTTACCTACACTAACCAAGCCTAGCCCTTTTCTTTGCATTATGAAATAAAAATATGTAAAAATTGTCTCGTGAATACATTAAAGCATAATAATACCAAATATCTTACTGTGGAGGAGCATGGCAGGTGAGGCTTTGCTTCAGTGTTCCAAAATTATACTTATGCTGGAGTGTGGCATAAAACCCACCCAAAAAATCCATATGGGACATAAAGCCATGACATTGAATAGAAAGATGTTGGGACTCCAGACTGGGTAAAATTGAATAGGATGCTCATTTGCCACGCACATGCATTTTATTTTGTCCCTAAGAAAGGAACACAAATTGATTGTGCATATCAAAAGATGAGAGTGCATAATTGAGCTTCAAGTATGATGGGCAGACATTAATTTCCTCTTGGTGTCATCTTCCATCCAAATTGTCAAATTTTTGGGAATCGTGCTAATTCTGTATCACTTACTTCATGATGCTGAATATATCTCATGTAGTGCTCCACCAACATTCATCACTTGCAGTTCAAAATGCAATAATATAACGGGTGTTGATTCTGAAAATTATTGGAGAGGAAAAATACATGAAGGCAATGGGCAGGAAATACAAATGGATTAGGGGAGCACACTCCTTAGGGTCCCATGTTAAAAGTTGAAATTATCTGGGGAGGGACAAAGCCAACATCGA